>NDXB01012226.1:5401-16160 GCA_002631895.1 Agapornis roseicollis | reverse complement strand
ATTGTTTTTTTTGTTTTGGACGAGAGGGGGGGGTGGGGGGGGGGGGGGGGGGGGGGGGAACCAAACAACAGGTAACTTAAACTAGTGGTCCCAATAAATCTCATTCAGGTATGAGATGCAAGCAAAGGTAACCAAGTACATATTTTGCTTTTTCTCTCAACACAGAAAGGCAGAGGCCAGTTGTAGATCCAAAGATATCCTCAGGAAGGATGAAAATACTGACTTCAGATACCTCTGAGGCACTGAATTCTCAAGCAATGCCAACAATCTTACTATGACTTACTCTCATACTAGGTGTTATGTAATATTACACATAAAATCATACAAAGACTAGGCCCAGGATAACACTGAGGATTATCATGATGATAATTAATAGAAATTGATCCTGAATGGATTTTGAAGAGTCTGACAATCTTGATGCTCTTTAGCTTGAATAGCCTGTGAGAAAGGGATAAGAACCTACCATCTCTGGTAAGACAGCCAAAGTACCCTGACATTAGGGAGTATAGTGTGGGATACAGGAACCTAAGAGAAACAGTTCCAGCAGAAAATCTTTAATAGTATGAAACCAGAAGACAAAATGCTTCTAATGTCATGCATAATTTATCCATCTTTCTATTGGAATTACTCAGACCACAGCAGGTTATGTCCTTCATTTTCCCACTTCATGCAATCTGGATGATGCCCAAAAAGAAACCTCATCTGATTCACAAAAGCATGTTAGCCTTTAAGTTATTCAAAATACAAATTAAAAAAAGAATAAATTTTTGCCTGCCAAATTCCAGGCAGGATCTAACTGATCACTAGACAAAATGGAAAGCCTGTTAGGGGTGACTCCAAACAAGCTTTATCTTTAAATTGCCTCTTTGGGGAATTAGTCTCGGCAAACTGACCAGCTGAGGTAGGAGCCAATGCTTGTGTGAATATTTACTGTAATAAATCATACTTAGAGGCAAGCTACTAAGAGAGACAGCAATACACATGCAAATTTTCATCACATATATGACATTTCCTAGTGCTACTGAAATGTTTGGCACACATACCTTGGGAGAACGTATCAGCATTAAGAGAACCTACTGTACCCCGGGTAACTGGAGAAACTGCCAAATTTCCACAATAGTTTTTTGAATACACAGCACATACTGCTGAGTTTAAGGGAAAGAACATCTCACACTTAACCTCTTAATCTTTATAGCATCACTTTTCCACCTCCAGAGCTACTTGGTAACAGATCTGAAATCAGCAATATTATTCCCATTTTATGGTCTGAGAAAGACACAAAAAGGTCACGCAACTTGCTAGAAGTATGAGTTCGCTGCCAGCCAGGAGCAACTTGGCATTTACCAAATACACAATTTATATTCAGGTCCCAGGTAACATGTGCTGGTCATTCCATACTTTGGAAGCCTTCTAGGCATTGTGTGTCTAAGCCATGAGTGTCCAAATAGGTGGTGTAGTCACTCATTGCAGCGGACACACTAGCTCTCACAGCCAGCATTGCGTTTTACTTTTGTCAGTCAGAACAGCACAACTAAAGCCTCTTTCTATGGTGACCACAGAGTCCCTGTGCCAAACCGCAGTTCCTGTATTTGGGGGACCCAGAGAGCAATCCCAAACACTACTACATGTAATTCTCAATTTTAAAATAGCCTGCAGCATATTTTTCTTTGTTCGTTTGTTTTAAATGCTGTGCTGCCTTGAACTCTTCACAAATCTCCATGTTGTCTGGATTTCTGATTGTGACAGCCTGCTGCTCAGAGTGAAAATCACCACTACATTTTCTCTAATACTATTGCTTCTATAAGAAAACTGGAGATGCCTTAATAAATTTGCCCTCCACTTCAAAAATTCAACTTCAGCTCTGCACCTTTTCTTTTAGCATCCCTCTGACAGAAGTTCTCCAAAGTATTCAGTGCCATTGCCTACACAAGTATTGGTGTGTGGCTTTCACTTTGTTGTGTTGCTACAAGCCAATGCCCAAAAAGCCAAAAGATAAGAAACATTTGAGAAAATGGTGTTTGATATGCTAAAAATGTTCCTTTTTTAAATTAAGACAATCATTATCAATAAAATATTTATTTATGGGCTTTCATTCAATCTTTACATGCTTCAGGTATTTCAGAAGCAAAACGTAATTATCAGCAATTTATTGCCATATAAAGTGAAGCACACAGATTTCCATCAGTATGCCTAACACCACAAACCCTAGAGAGCAAAAAGCACTAAGAGTAGAATACAATACCCTACTCACCAACTTCACTACCTTTTACCATGTGTGCAAGCTACTCTACATCACTGTCACACTGAACTATGCCCAGAAAGCGAAGGCAAGGGGAAAGGGAGAGAAAGTGCATCATGATGTTGGAATGCAAGACAGAGAAATAAAAAATAGCTATATGATCCATGTTAGGTATTTCTGGACTCCTTCTCACCATAACATAGGATTTATGGATCTAAACAAAATAGATACTTGGATGAAATGATATGCATCTTGCAGTTCTTACAAACAGTGGAAAGAAGAATAGTGGGATAGGGAATTTGTCTTTTTTCCTTTCCTTATAGAAAGATTATAAGAACTTAATAACAGCAGTAGTAGCATAGATATAAAAATCACCTGCATGAGCTGAGAGTGGTGAGTGAGGTCGAGGCAGAGCTGTAGACTGGCCATTGCCTATCAAACTCTTCCTGTTGCTTGTTCTACAACTGTAAACAAAAAAGAGATGAAAGAAGACATTAGCATCAGAAATAGAGCATGTACTGCATTTTTAGATTCTGCTTCTCTGTTCCTTCATTCCCAGTCTCCTGTTAAAAATCAGAGCTACTGTTGTTTTCATAGGCATGTCCAGGAAGTCTATGATCACATTGGATAATGGCAAAGATGGCAGCTTCCAGACAAAATGCACCATGGATATTTTTCAGGCTTCCACATTTGATGTTCTGTGCAGAGACCGGCATATCTGCCACACACTTTTTGAAATATACAGAAAGATGTAAAAATATATAAGCATAAAGTGAAAAACAGTCTCAAGTTTAGGATCAATGATTAAGCCTATTTCTGTTGCATGACCTGTAGCGCTGCAAATCACATGCCAGGAAGAGCAATGAATTATCAATCTGAGAATGATACAATAATTATAAATCTAATTATTGAGATAAATTCACATCTGTGCCTTCTGTCAATGGAACAGATGATGCCTAAGAAGATGAATGTATTTTTTACTCATACATTTTTCATTTGTGAAGAAATTTCCCATATCAGAAGATCATTAAGCGAGATAAATAGTAAATTAACACATCTATTAAACATGGGAAAGGAGATATTTTTCTTAAATACATCATACAGTTCTTAAATATGTGTTGGCACAAGTGTTTTTCTTTTTTTCCTGCTTCTACTATAGCCTCACAAACACAAACCTTAACACTGCAAACATTTGTGCATGAGGAAAACAGTACCCCGAAGTCAATTTGTGCGCATATAAACTTGCACGCACATGCTAATGTTTACAGTACTGAAATCAGAATTTTTCTGTAAAAGTTTAAAAAGGCTCAAAACCATTAAAAGGAGGAACTTTGAACATAAGCCCCTTTGTTTAACACAGCAGATTCAAACAGGAGCAGATTCAGATCATATTTGTAGATGTCTCCAAAGATGAATTTTGTAACATTTCAATGCAACATCCAGAAAGCAGTACTGATCAGTCCTGATTCTGTGTAAGCTGAATACAATGCAAAAGAGAAGATACCTATTTAAGCTATAAAACACTAAATAAAATATTCAAAAGTAATGTGAAGTAATACTGAAAACAAGGAAAATAAAAGCCAGAGGAAATGTTGAGTACGAAAACAGGATAGAAGACACGTGCAATATGCGAAGAGTCAAACACTGAGATCAGTCTCCCCTTAAAAAATGTTTTGTGAAGCAGCAAGGGTGCCATTCCCAGCTGTTTAATGGCTTAATGCAAAGTTCATCTGCATGAACTTCACCATTAACTGCCATATCTGTTATTATGATCAATTACATAATATACTCGTGAGTATATAAATCATTACTGCAAATCTATGTATGAAAAGCAAGCTTGAAATGAATGCAGGATTCTCATTCAGAGCACTGGAAAACTCGAAAGACATACACTGCAATTTCTAAGCTGAACAAAGAGGGAGAACTTTGTGAACATAAAATCACATACATGTGTTTTTTTAAATCCTTCTAGATTAAGCTTAGCTACCTATGTTTCCTTTTAACATGCTCAGCACTTAATAAACATTAAAATGATGGAACTTCAGCAAATATTCTGTATTTCATTAGACAAGATTTCAAAAGTCATGTTTTTTTTCTTCATCTCTAAATTTTGTCCACCTGAAGTATCCAAATTCTTTGGTTTGGCTTCATGGAACATCACTGTAATTTTTGTAACTTTTCTTGTACCATACTATGACAAGCCTCACTTGATCCACTTGTTTTTAGAAGTCTGAATAACTTCTCCTTTGCAATTTCCCAATCTAAAACTGAACCCAGTAGAAACTTTCATTATTCATTAAACATTTGTTAAAGGACATACATATTGCATCTATCCTCAGTAATGTGACGGTATCATTACAGCATCTGTGGTGCAGGCATATATCCCCTGGATATGTTCTCAGCAAAGCAAACATTGCTTTCAACAGATTTAGGCACCCTACACTGATTCTGCTATGACGATGATTCCAGATACAGGTTTATCAGCATCATTTGCCTGTATCTGTAGAAATTAATAAGTTTATCACTTTTGCCAGAACATCCTATGTAAAATAAATTACTGCCTTGCATTCACTTTTACATTAAATTCAAACTTGGCATTCTTCAGCAGAAGTTAATGCAACACCTTTCATAAATCACTATCAAAGTACTTAATTCCAGTTCTCAATTTTTTTGGGTGCTATTTTTAAGAATTATTTCTGGGAAGCACAATGGATTGCCTTCAAAAAAGCTTATGCAATGAGAAAACTTTCTCCATGTCAAAGAAATTGTTGCTATTTGCTCAGACATGGCTGCAGCTGTATGAAGAACTTCTCTTTCATCACACTCAAATGAAATGTTCTATTGAGAAACATAAAATAAAAAATATTAAGTTTCTTTTGTTTATCTCACCAGTAAGGTAAGATCCAAATCACTTCATAAAAGGACAAATCCATCCCAGAGCTCCTGCTGTAGCTTTGTTTTCTCAGTTCTGTCCCACAAGGATTTTGAGCCAATGTTATCCATCCTGCATGATCTGTGAAACACAACTCCTTCCCCAGAATAATGCTGTTATAAGAAGAGGCTTTTTTGTGGGTGGAAAAAAAGAAAACAACCCAACTCTTGAAGGAACCTTGAAAGATGATCTAAGCTGCTAGAACCCCACAAATGGGTTTGAACTAAGAAGTACCAAGGTATTTCTTACTGAACTGTATTCAGCCTTGAAACAGCAATCTTCCGTATACAAAAGAATCTCAGACCTTAAAGCCATTCTGCAAACAAAATCACTCTGAACACATCAAGCAACTTTCCCCTTCTATTGTCTTCATAAAACTATTCTTTTCCCATTCAAGTCTGACAAGATAAACCAACTGATAAGAGGCAGCTCTGAAAGCCTCTCTGTCTGCAGGAAAGTTACAGTAGTGCTGTCTACAGGGGCTGTTAACTTAGGGAAACATAAACCTCTGTAAACCACAGAATGTCACACCCTCAAAATGCCTCAGATTTCACGTTGTGACCCAGTTGCATGGCACAGAGGAGAGACTAGCAAGGCAGGCAGAAGATACAACACAGGGTTTACATCACTGAAAAAAACAAGGGGGAAAGAAAAACATCTTTTTTCCCAAGGAGAAGAGTATGGGAGATCAAAGGAGGGGGGTTTGGAAGACTTTGGGGCGCATACAAAACTTATGCAGAATAGAAAGTTTACAATTTTTTGCCCTTTGCCATCTCTGCCTCAGCAAGATCCTTCCTGGATGCAAGTTTGTTGCCCACAAAGTGGAAGAAGTTGGCATTCCACCATATCAGCAGTGCCCAGGACTACT
The DNA here is from genome assembly GCA_002631895.1 of Agapornis roseicollis. NCBI lineage: Eukaryota > Metazoa > Chordata > Aves > Psittaciformes > Psittacidae > Agapornis > Agapornis roseicollis. Next base: position 10,121 of record NDXB01012226.1, on the reverse strand, counting down.
GGCACTATTCCTTATCTTGGAATCCAATTCATAATTTCCTATTTGGTTTCCAAATCACCCACTGACAGATTATGACTTGCCTCCTGCTCTCTGCTACTGATGCTCCTACTCACTGACACCTCTCCTCCCTGTCCTGATTTCTCACCATGTCTCACTGCTGGGGAATTCCTCCTTCACCCCAGCTACAGTATCAGGCCCAACACCTACTCCTAAAGGCAATGCTCTTCTCCAGCTGCCGCAGATGATCAACACTTTCTATGAGAAGTATCATGATAAAACAAGTACATCAAAAATGCTTTGAGTTCAACCTTGTTTATCACAAAGCAAACGTGAACTACAGCTGCTGAAAGATGAAATCCAGTTGCATAAAGCTTGATTACCTTGCTCCTTAAACAGCCACAATTCATCCTGTATCAGTAAAAAGCTGTTTGGGCAAAGATATGGCAACAGCTAGATGGAAACCAGAAAAGCACAAAGACACAAACACTACCATGGCCATTAACATACTGCTGCACTCCACAAACACTTGAAGCCATTAAATACAGCAAAAAGTCAAAGCAGAAATCCAGTTCTAGGACAGGCAGTATTTAATCCAGAGCTGAAATATCAAATGCAGGTTTCTAAGAAACAGCAAAAGGCATACACTGAATTTGAAGTTTTTTTTGCTCATATGTGAGCAAACTACCAGCAGTGTAATTGGGTTGGGTTTTTTCAGGGGTGGGAGTTTGTTTGTTTGTTGGAGTTTTTTGGTTGGGTTTTGGTTTTGTTTGGGGGTTTTTTGGGGTGTGTTTTTTTGTGGGTGTTTTGGTTGTTGCGGTTTTTTTGGGTGGGGGTTACCAAAAAAGTAGGAAATAAGGGTATATGGGCAGAGGTTATCACCACACTTTTCATGGGAATTTGGCATCTGCTCTAATCGTTTATAATGATTTCATCTCAACATCCTCAATTATTAATATTTATACTTGTAATGAAGATTGATTTGGACTGTAATTTATGACAGCTCACCACCTTTCATAGGCTATGCTGAGTACAGCACTACTCAGCAACACAGCTCCTTGATTTTGCTATCAGTGTCATATAGTGGTTTATCAGAAGGAGTAGATTAAAAGGGGGACTTTTTTTTTTAAGAAAGGTTGCAAACAAAATGTTTTGTTTGCCAATACAAGTGCAGAGGAATTAAGATATTGTCATACCTAGAATACAAAGCCTGACCATGTATATACAAGAGAGATTAATAATGCAAGACCAGCACCACCATAGAGGCTCTAGGGATAGAAAAGGTGGCTGTATTTTCTCTGGTGTTAAATTTGCATAGCTGAAAACTGCCTCAGGAGGAATACCCTGTCCCTAGCAAGACTTGAAATACTGCCATTTTATTAATACAAGAAAGTTAAATTTAAGTTATATTTCAGTTATATTTAACTTCATATGACGCCAGCTAACCTATGGCTTCATAGGTATTTATTATCTCCATGAGTAGCAACACTGAAGAGTCAAGTGTGCAAGCAGTGCTGACTTTAAAAAAATTAAAATATTTGAAGTTAGGAATTTTGCTTGTTTTGCAATGTTTGTTTTTAAAGAAGTCTTTTGCATGTTCAGTTGGCTGAGCATTTCCAAGTTTTCCAGAATTCAGCCAAGTTCTGTGGGACATTAACTGGAATGCAAAAAACAGCTGCTAGCAAGAGATGATGCACACCAATAGTGCAGCAGCCTGCTTGTCAAAAGGAACCTTTAAGCTTGTATTTGATGAAGCATCTGATCTATTAAAGTCAAAGCAACACATGGCCTGCAGTTAATGGTAGCTTCATACTTAGATCATTTTAGAAAAGAAAATGAATCAACCAAGAGTGTTCCTCTCTCAATACTGTGGAACTAGGGTCACACGAACAATCCAGTGCAATTTCTTTCTGCCCTGTTTCACCCTACAGCTAAGAGAGAGTGCAGAGTAAGGAAGCAAAGACTTGTAATTTTCATAGGTATTTCCTGGACTGCAGTATGTATATTCTCAAGGTGCTACAATCACTGAGAGAAATGAACAAACCATTCGAATGGAAGTAAAATATACCATCAGTAACACCTAGAATTTTCTCTTTGTTCTTTTAATGGCTTTCAATGTTCCATATTGACATTCATTTACTATCACCTAACATTATTTTCTAGTATATTTTTACTTGATTACGTATCTGCATATAAACTTTCCAGATTTTGTGCATGAATATAGATATGTATATAAACATGCACATATACATACATATTCATATATGTAAGTATACCTAGATTTATATAAAAGACACATATATATAGTCCTGTATTTAAAACATTACATATGCAGCTGAACATTCTAGTAATTAGATATCCTAGTCTCTGTGAGGAACTATTCCATACCAGTGTTTTATTCTCTTCCTTTGTTATTTCCCTTATCATCATTAAGTGGTAAGCNACTATTCCATACCAGTGTTTTATTCTCTTCCTTTGTTATTTCCCTTATCATCATTATGGCTAGTGGTAAGCAGCAGTGATTTTGTATCATACTTCAGTTTCTGGACTGCTCTTATCTCAACCCATGGGAGTCACATTCTTTCAATTCTCATTTCCACCCCTCCAGGAGCAGGGACAGGGAGTGAGCAAGCGTTTGTGTGGTTCCAAGTTACTGTCTGGGCTTGAAACACAACAACTACCTTGACCATATTTCAGCTACTGGCTAGGAAAGAAGGGTCTTGGGATTTAAATTTTAACCACTGTAATGTAGGTAATTCAGATTTTACTCTGTTGTATTTGCAGTTTAGTCAATTTAAATGAGGCCAGTCTTAGTATGAAGAAATGAGAGTGCTGTCAAAACAGAATGAACATGGCACACTAAGATGAAGTACACAGCTGACAGTTTGGCAGAATTTGTCATGAATTTTGTGAGACTACTGTCCTGGGTTTAGCAGTAGCAGCCATTTTTCTCCTTCTCAGTAGCTGGTGCAGTGCTGTGGTTTTGACTTTCAGCCTGGGAACAAAACTGGTAACACTGATGTTTTTAGTTACTGCTCAGTAATGTTTACTCTGACCAAAGACTTTCTCAGACTCATGCTTTGCCAGGGGACCCTGGATGAGAAGCTGGAAGGGAGCAGAGACAGGACACCTGACCCAAACTGACCAAAAGGGTATTCCATACCATAGCACATCATGCCCAATATATAAACTGAGGGGAGTTACCTGGAAGGGCTAGATCGCTGCTTTTATCAGGCTGGGTATCGGTTGGCAGGTGGGAAGCAGTTTTATTCTCTTCCTTTGTTATTTCCCTTATCATCATTATGGCTAGTGGTAAGCAGCAGTGATTTTGTATCATACTTCAGTTTCTGGACTGCTCTTATCTCAACCCATGGGAGTCACATTCTTTCAATTCTCATTTCCACCCCTCCAGGAGCAGGGACAGGGAGTGAGCAAGCGTTTGTGTGGTTCCAAGTTACTGTCTGGGCTTGAAACACAACAACTACCTTGACCATATTTCAGCTACTGGCTAGGTATGCATGGAAAGGGTGCTCTCTAGGCATTCACACACTTGCATTCAACACCTTCTTCCCTGCCATTACTAATACCCACCAGCATGCCACCAGAACCTCATCTTTCCTCAACCATACAAAAGAGAAGACCTCAATCTTTTTCTTCAGCTTTCTAAAAAAAACAACAAAAAATAAATTAAAAGAACCCTAAAAACATAGAGAAAAGTAAAACTTAAAACGCAACCCACTAGACACACAATCAGCCTCTGTATGGGCGGCCTGAAGGGTTCAATCGCATGTGAGACAGCATCACTGCAAAAAAGGCAGCAAGAAAAAAATACATATAATCACAGGTGCAAAAATATCTGCCAAATCTCTGCTGTTCAGATCTGAGGAAGACTGTCTCAAGGACAGATATCTTATGCTAGAGAAGACCTCTCAACTTCCATTCCCTCAGGGTATTACCAAACAAACAGACCCTTCAATAAGCCTTCTCAACTGCATGTGCTAGGTATGTGTTGAGTGCATTCAACTCCAATAAGTGCTCTCACTTTCACTCTAAGCAGTTATGATCCATAATTTTCATTCTCACAAAGGAGAAAATCAGTAGTTGAAGAAATCTTAATTCCTTCTACAGAACTAAAATGGCTTAGCTCTATCTTTTCCATCCCTTCCTAAAACAACTGATTAGGTTTAAACTTCTTATAGAGATACTTAATTATATCATGCAAAAAAAGAGTATTAAAATAACTGCCAACTTCACAGATGTACAATATTAAGAAATAGCTGCATACAAAACAAAGTCTGTAATACCTACAAAGTGGGCAGGCAGTGGAGAGCAGGCATCATAAGCCAGACCACTGCACAATTCTGCTTCATTATCCTCAAAATGCACTTTCTACATCTTCCTATCCAACAACCTATTGAGAAGACGCTGATGCAATCGTTTAAATTCCACTGCTTCTTGAACTTATTTTTTATTTTATTTGTCTCTTGGGAAGGGACATAAACCAAGTTATTAGCTGAACAGCATATTTGCTATCATACTGAGATATGCAACTAAATGTCTTGATGCACAAATATTACTCTTTCAAAATACAAAGGTAAGTAGGAAGCTAGTACCAGAAGTAGAGGAAAAAAACATACAGGGCTGGCCTAAATCATTGCTAAATATCAGTATCTTTATCCTATGTAATTGAGGAGATGGAAAGTTAAAAAAAAAAAAAAAAAAA
>NDXB01012224.1:26936-49712 GCA_002631895.1 Agapornis roseicollis | reverse complement strand
AGAGGAGAGGAGAGGAGAGGAGAGGAGAGGAGAGGAGAGGAGAGGAGAGGAGAGGAGGCCTTTGGCTTCTTGCCAGGCTTTAAAATGGATGTCTCATCTATTTAACTAATGGAAGATATTTAACCCACAAAGCTGCTTTGCCTTCAGAAATTGTGCAACATTTAATGTTAAAAGTAATGCTTCAATTAGAACACTCATTAAATGTTGTACATGTAGAAAATACTAGATGATCTTGCCAATAACAGAGAGGTTATCATTATAATAGAAATATGTATCCTCAGTATATATTATATCATCCTAAGTCCATGATTACATCATATTTGTAAATAGCATCTGGTTTTGTAAATAAAAAAAAAATCTAAACCATATTGCATACACTTTTAGTACATCTTTTTGACTCTGTAAGGTAATTGATATTATTTGTGAAGTAATACATAACTTTATTTTTAAAAGCAGCCAGGTAATATGCAAACATTTAACCTTCCCTTCAGCAGCTTTCCCCCTTCACCATGCTATCTAATCTACCCTGAATTTAATTTCATTTTCTATTATTTCCCGAATGAATCAGCCTTATCCTTGATTTCTTTCCTTTTCAGTATTTGTTTTATGAACCAAAGAATTTTGCTGTTCATCATGGTAAATTGTAAGTCAAACTACCATTTAAAGAAAACTCCAATGGTTTATTTATTTCTTAAAAAAAAATAAAGCAAACAGAAAACTAACCACTCAGCTAAGGGCACTTTCTTTAAAATTTATTAAAAATTGCAGTTAACTTATATTCCTTTCTCAGAATCAGACATTTATGGGAAAATACTAATATCTAAACATCAGAAGATGTAAAGGAAAATTCCTAGAAGATAGTGAGTTGCAACAAAAAAGCTGGTGTGTGTTCGATTTTTGTTCTCCCCAGCTCCCCTTTTATCTAGCAGAACAAAAAGTACTTAGCATTGCTGGTGTGTCTAATACTTTATATTCAGTAACATGTTTCAGTTGTGACTCCTGTCCTTTTTTGCCAGTCTTTTAGAACTTATATTTGCCTTCTTTTCCTACTAATAGTTCATATTAGTAACACTACTGACAACATAAACTTGTCCAAGTTCCAATTGAAGATACCTGTGGTGTTTCCAGACACGACCTACATATAAACTCTTTCATAAATATACTGCAGTAGCAAATAACAGATTTATATAATGTTGAAATTTTTCCACTTAAAATATTGTTAATAACTGTCTATGTATTTACCAAGCTGTCATCTCAAAATCAACATACACCGTAGTTGTTTTCTTGCTATAAATAACCAGATCACCTGGGTTCAAAATATCAAAAAGATGTACCTATAAGGTAACAGATGTCATAGCACTATGCTTCATTCTCTATTAGTGTGGTATTTTTAGAAGTCAAATACTTAAATGCACCTAGCTCCTAGGCACTAATTACAACTATCTTCATTATTTTTCATTTTAACATTGTATGAATTTAAAGCTAGGTAGTGCCCTCAAGGTATGATTTAATATTGAAGTTACTGTAGATTTGTCGTGGTTTAAACCCAGCCATACAGCTCGTTCACACACTCAACCCCCCTTCTTGCTCTCCCCTGCTTCCAGAGGGATGGGGAGGAGAATTAAAAGCNTTAAACCCAGCCATACAGCTCGTTCACACACTCAACCCCCCTTCTTGCTCTCCCCTGCTTCCAGAGGGATGGGGAGGAGAATTAAAAGCATGAAACTCCCACAGGTTGAGATAAGAACAGTTTAGTAACTAAGGTATAACACAAATCACTACTGCTACCACCAATAATAATAATGATAAAGGAAATAACAAGGGGAAAGAATACAGCATCTCACCAACCACCGACAGATAACTCACGACACCCCACCCCAACCGAGTGTTGACCAACCACCTCCTCCAACCCTCCAGAGCACTAGCCCTTCCGGGTAACTCCCAGTTACATCCTGGGCATGACGTGCTGTGGTATGGAATACCTCTTTGGCTAGTTTGGGTCAGGTGTCCTGTCCCTGCTTCCTCCCGGCCTCCCCTCCTCTCTGGCAGAGCATGAGGCTCACAAAGTCCTTGGTCAGAACAAAACATTCGAGCAGTAACTAAAAACAACCCTGTTATCAGTTTTGTTCCCAAGTTGAGTCAAAACACAGTGCTGCACCAGCTACTAAGGAGAAAAATTGACTGTTGTTACTGAACCTAGGACAGGATTGTACCGCACTGAAAGATTACAAGAGTCTTTGTATATTCACAAACCTCTATAGACGTGGTACTTGAGTCACACTTTGAAATTATGTGAAGCAGACAAGAATATAGCTTTCCTTCATTCTTTAAGGTCCTAGCTCATACAGACTAAACATTCTTATATGCAAGGACAGGCTGCATGGAGACCTCATAGCAGCCTTCCAGTATCTGAAGGGGGCCTATAGGGATGGTGGGGAGGGGCTCTTCATTAGGGACTGTAGTGACAGGACAAGGGGTAACAGGTTCAAACTTAAACAGGAGAGATTTAGATTAGATCTAAGGAAGAAATTCTTTGCTGTTAGGGTGGTGAGATGCTGGAATGGGTTGCTCAGGGAAGTTGTGAGTGCTCCATCCCTGGCAGTGTTCAAGGTGAGGTTGGATGAAGCCTTGGGTAACATGGTTTAGTGTGAGGAGTCCTTGCTTATGGCAGGGGTGTTGGAACTAGATGATCTTAAGGTTCTTTCCAACCCTAACTATTCTATGATTCTATGACTCAGGCTAGGTATAAAAATTCCTAATAAAAAATATTTAATTGTTTAGTTCATGTAAAACTTACATGAAATTGCTAGAAATACTCAATGAGAAAGTTAATATTTCTTGTGAATACTTGCAACAATCTGAACCTATATTTCATGCTAAATTATACTGGGTTTTTTCTTCTGGAAAAGTTAACTTTCATGTATGCCTTTCAGAAGGATTCTATCTGAAATCACTAGATCTGAAGCTGGATTTTTTTTCTTCAACATTATATGTGCTGTTAAGAAAAAATACCCTTATAGACTTTATTAATGTATTAACTATACAAATGTTTTAGAGTATTTACTGAGATTTCAGGGACTGCTTTCAGGTGTTACACTTCATATTATATCACTGTTATACTTAGTGTATTTTTCAAAGTTATAGATACTGAAGTATTGAACGATATGATGAAATGCTTCTAGTACTTGCTGTATCTAAAAACACTTTGACTGAGAGATACAGAAGAACTCCTAAATCTAAAAAGCCCTTTATTTTGTTGAACTAATGTAGAAAATAAGCTGCTATTAGAGTAATTAGACATTGGAATAGATTGTTTAAAACCTTGTTAAATCTTGATAGCCTCCAGTTTAGACATCAAAATATGGACACTTAAATGTAGGTACATTAATCTGGAGTGAAAACTCATTCCTCCTACTCCCATCTTTCTGGATCTCCACTTTTGAAGGCTCTTAAGTAGATACATCTATAAATATTTAAATTAAACTGCATAATAATTGCATCATCTCAACATAAACAAAGGTACCTTTGAATTGGTAAAGAAAACATTAATAATATTAGTATTAATTAGTATTAATTTGGTCCTGTATTTAGTAGTTTTCAAAATCAAATCCAAATAATAAGAAATAGTAAGGAAATAGTCCAGTTATGATGACTCATTAGGGACTATAAAGAGGAGTATTGTGCACTGATACAAAATAACATGTAGTACACAAAGCAAAATACAAATGTAAACAACCTTAACAATGAAAATCTGTGAGACACTGGAACATGTTGCCCAGAGAATTTGTGAATGATTCTGAATGTGTTCAAGACCAGGCTGGATGGGGCTTTGTGCAACGTGGTTTAGTGGAAGGCGTCCCTTGCCCATGGTGAGGGGTTGGAACTAGATAATCCTTAAGGTCATAGAATCATAGAATAGTTAGGGTTGGAAAGGACCTTAAGATCATCTAGTTCCAACACCCCTGCCATAACCAGGGACTCCTCACACTAAACTGTCACCCAAGGCTTCATCCAACCTCGCCTTGAACACTGCCAGGATGGAGCACTCACAACCTCCCTGGGCAACCCATTCCACCATCTCACCACCCTAACAGCAAAGAATTTCTTCCTTAGATCCAATCTAAACCTCTCCTGTTTAAGTTTGAATCCATTACCCCTTGTCCTGTCACTACAGTCCCTAATGAAAAGCCCCTTTCCAGCACCCCTATAGGCCCCCTTCAGATACTGGAAGGCTGTTATGAGGTCTCCACACAGCCTTCTCTTCCCCAGGCTTAACAGCTCCAACTTTCCCAGCCTGTCTTCGTATGGGAGATGCTCCAGTCCCCTGATCAACTTCGTGGCTCTCCTCTGGACTTGTTCCAACAGTTCCATGTCCTTTTTATGTTGAGGACAACACAACTGCACACAATACTCCAAGTGTGGTCTCAAGAGCAGAGTAGAAGGTCATTCTTCATTTCTTAATCAAGAATCTATTTTTATTCTCAGTTATTGTGTTCCAGATTCATCTTGTGTAATCAACTTTAGGTCCATAAATGAAGATCACTGTGTGTTTAAGCTGTACATTTACCTCACTCTGTATTTAGTTTCAGATATCTGATTATTTTCACTGCACAAATGCCAGCTAAATTTTGTTTGGAAATTTGCCAGCTGACTTCTGCCACAGAGAATTGGGGGCAGAGTTGGAAAGTTTATTTGTTTCAGCATCAATTTTAGTATTTAAATGCACTGGGACAAGTTTTACTCTCCTTATCTAGGACATATCCCAAAATTATCCTACCAGACCTCCTAAACACTGTATGCTTTTCCCTTGTAGAGACTGGTAGTGTTGTTCTGAAAACACTTTGTTGCCAGTCTGCAACATTGTCCTCACATATTTCAGACACATTGTACCTAAAGTAAACAATAATAATAATAATGAGTTTGTATCATTACTGTTGTGGTTTAAACCCAGCCACACAGCTCGTTCACTCACTCAACCCCCCTTCTTTCTCTCCCCTGCTTCCAGAGGGATGGGGAGGATAATCAAAAGCATGAAACTCCCACAGGTTGAGATAAGAACAGTTTAATAACTAAGGTATAACACAAATCACTACTGCTACCACCAATAATAATAATGATAAAGGAAATGACAAGGGAACAGAATACAGCACCTCACCAGCCACCAACAGATAACTCACGACACCCCACCCCAACTCAGCACCGACCAAATACCTCCTCCAACCCCCCAGAGCCCTAGCCCTCTGGATAACTCTCAGTTACATCCTGGGCATGATGTGCTGTGGTATGGAATACCTCTTTGGTCAGTTTGGGTCAGGTGTCCTGTCTCTGCTTCCTCCCGGCCTCCCCTCCACCCTGGCAGAGCATGAGACTCACAAAGTCCTTGGTCAGAACAAAACATTCGAGCAGTAACTAAAAACATTCCTGTTATCAGTTTTGTTCCCAGGCCGAAACTCAAAAACATAGTGCTGCACCAGTTACTATGACGAAGGAAAACATGACTGCTACTGGTAAACCTAGGACAGTTACACAAAAAAAAATAATACTTGAACTGAGTAGTATTCAACATAAATGCACCAAGCACTCTCCAAGTGATTTAGTTCAACTGGAAAAGACATAAGCCTGTCCATTCCAATTGACCTGGAACTGGCCCCTTTTTTGGTTCACAAAGCAGATTTATCATCTTTGGACACACAGAATTAGGCATGTCAATATATTAGAGAATCATCTAAGCTCCAATATCAGTCAGTGGAGACCAAGTAAATATTATCATCACATCCTAGAGAGCTATTCAGCTTTCCTTAATATACATAGCTCTGATTAACTTCCCAGACACCACTGAGATGACTAACAGGAGCTCAGATACCTCAGTCACATGTGGTCCTTGAATTATGTTTGGAGTCTGAAGTTTTGCACTAATGCTGTCACATCTCAGACTATTTTTGTACTGGTAAATTAAACCAGATGAGAATGAACACAAGCACTTTTCTGCAGTCATCCATGCAGTTTCCCTGTGCTGCTGGTTGCCAGCTTCTTTCTCTTCTGTGACAGACTTGCAATGACAGATAGCAATGCCAGAGCACCGTTCACTAGGTTTAGCTGTGTTATTTAAGGGAGCCACCTGTCATGTGCATAATTCATTTCAGTAATGCATCCCTTTACATGTTACATTTTGGGGCTTAGGGGGTTGGTTTTTTTTTTCGTTGGTTTTTTTTTTTTTTTTTGTTTGTTTTTTTTTTTTTTTGTTTGTTTTTTTTTTTTTTTGTTTGTTTTTTTTTTTTTTTTGGGGTGTTGTTTTTTTTTTTTTTGGTTTTTTTTTTTTTTTTTGTGTGGGTTTTTTGTTTGTTTTTGTGGGATTTTTGTTTTGTTTTTGTTTATCCTTCATGTTCTTTGTAGTGCTTTCCATACCTTATTATCCAAGCAGAAGACTCACTTGTTTTACGCCTAAACCAGTCACCCTTTTAGACAGGAAGAGAAATAAATGTATTTTAATTCTAGGCAGAAACCTATCTCAATTTTGAATGCTTTCTAGAAAAAACGTCAAATGAATTACATTCAAAAGGTGCCTATTTGTCTTTGAAGACAAGTTAGTATAACATCAGTTATAAACATTTACTATGTAAAGATCATTAATCAAGTAAGATGACTTGTCTTTTTGTATTTCACACAAAATTTACACCAAATAGTCCACAAATGACTCAGTCATCATACCTATTGCAGCTTCATTTGACTTAAAGTCCTTAGACATTGATTTATTCCCTACATCTCATCACTCAGAAATAACACAAAGCCTATAAAAAAATGGGACACTATGGATAAAAATGAGTAAACCCTACCATGTAAAAATAAAAAGTTAATAAAGTTTAGTATCTCTAAGATAATGTTATAAATTTATGGTATTCAGTGGATTATCTGTATGTCCTGGGTTCAGCAATAGCAGTAATTCTTCTCCTTCTTAGTAGCTGGTACAGCTGTGTTTTGACTTGCAGCCTGGGGACAGAGCTGATAATACTAATGTTTATTCTGACCAAAGACTTTGTGAGTCTCATGTTCTGCCAGGGAGGAGGGGAGGCCAGGAGGAAGCAGGGACAGGAAATCTGGCCCAAACTAGCCAAAGAGGTATTCCATACCACAGCACATCGTGCCCAGGATGTAACAGAGTTACCCGGAAGGGCTAGTGCACTGGGGGGGTTGGAGAAGGTGGTTGGTCGGTGCTCAGTTGGGAAAGGTGGAGTGAGTTATCGATCAGCTGGTGGCAAGATGCTGTATTCTGTTCCGTTGTCATTTCCTTTATCATTATTATTACTGGTGGTAGCAGTAGTGATTTGTGTTATACCTTAGTTACTAAACTGTTCTTATCTAAACCTGTGGGAGTTGCATTCTTTTGATTCTCCTCCCCATCCCTCTGGAAGCAGGGGAGGGCAAGAAAGGGTGGATGAGTGAGTGAACGAGCTGTGTGGCTGGGTTTAAACCACAACACTGTATTTCAATCAACATCCCATAATAACTTTCCCAGCATCGGTACTCCAGCAGAGAGCACAATACTTCACCTCATTAACATCAGATACTAAGAATGGTATTCTGCTCAAATGTGAGCAAAACACACAAGTACTCCCACCACAACAGTGAGGTATGAAAATTGGAGAATGTTACCTGACACAGATCTCTTCTGTCAATAAGGTCATGCTCTGATTTTCTTGAAAAGTACACAGTTTACAGTCTTGTCTCTTCTTTTTTTTACAAGAAAGCCCCAGGTACTGACCCTGTGAGTCTTAACAGAAATGTTAAAAAAAAGCTATTTTGACATCCTGGGATGTTTCTGAATCTGGAGAATTTCCATCATCCTGCCCTTGTCATACTGGAGGACAAACCCCCTCTCTTTCACTAGTTCCCAATTGTCTTTTCTCTTAACAACTTCAGTAGGCAGCTGCACTGACCTTATCTGCACCTGACTTATCACCTACCAAAACAGTTCCAGGCCAAGAAAAAACATTATTTAGGTGGACAAAGTAATTACAGTTCTTGTGCCAAATGAAAGACTGATGGCTATCTCAAAGATGAACTAGAAAAGACTTACTACTTATAGCTATCTCCTTTTATGATATTTTTTTTCATAGAGAAAGCTATTCCCTAGAGAAAGTTCAGAACAGAGGCAGTGAGTGAGCTATCACAGGACTCCAGTGCTTGAACTGTCTTTTTACTCTCTTTTATTGATGTATGTAGCAGAAGAACTACCCCATGACAGGACACAGGCGCTCCTTGTATCATTGTTCCTACTGATCTGGGATCAGTCTGCAGCTCACTCCACGTACCATTACTGTCTTCAGAGCAATCCACTATCACCTGAGATAGCCCTCTCAAAGAATAGATGCGATTACAGAGTAATTTATCAGTTCTGTGTAAAATATGTTAAATCAAATGATTAAGACACAAAATCTGTAGGGGAACACAGAAGATGAATGTTGACTCCTCTAAGGGTACCTGGTCAAAGCAGCCATAAATCAGAATTTGCAGAGACAGATCTGACCAAGAAAGTACAAGGGAGGTCATAGCAAGAAAAAAAACTGATAAGTGGAATGAAGAGTATACAGGCTGTGAAAATGTTTATTCTTTTCAGTTGGAAGGATAAAGAAAAGATGGAAGAAAGCAGAGGGTCATAAACCCTGTGCAATAAACATTAATAAAGACAGTAACCAGAAACAAACCTGGTCAGTCACAGTAGTTGATGGGCTATCAAGTAACTGCAGGCAAACCAGGACTTTGCAACTGATAAGGATGCAAATGTGAGTGTCCTAGATGTTGGAACGGGTTGGTGGGAGTGTGCAAACTAATGAGGCAATGTTCACAGAGAGGGGAGCAGGGAGGAACAAAGCAGAATAGACAGAAAAAGGAATAAAATGGAGCTGATGGCATTTTGATCAGACGTGGTCAGTATGCTTATCTGGCTGAGCCCTGGACCTTATCACTACTGCCTGTCCTGTCTTCTCATACCTTCTTATTAAATATTTTCTTAACTCTGCCTGCATAATATCACTGTCTTGTGCATGTGTGTGCTCTAGCAGTGCCAGCTAGTGGTGAGACTAACATTAGTGGACCGGGTGCCAGCTCCTGCTGTCATACTGGGGATTTGGGTGTCCCTTGTTTCTGATGTCAGCCCATGGGGTCTCAACATCACCTGCTGCAGCCAGTGTGGGTCTTGGATGTCAGCCACTGAGGCAGGAACAGCGTGTGCTCCCAAAACTAGCTACTCAGGGGACCTATGTGAGTGAGGCGTGTGAGAGGCTCAGCAGCAGTGGCTGGAGCAAGACTGCAAGGAAAAAGACAAATTATAAAGGCAGCAAGATGGATTAGACAAACTTCTTAAGCAGATCTAGATGGAATTAGAAACAAAAGGCAAACTGGAGGAAAATAGTGAAGTAATTTCTGGGTCCAGGGATTGTTGGAAAATATAAAATGGAATTGGAATACTACCAGCATACTCACAGTGCAGGTCCTATAGTAGTTTACATCATTGAGGATTACTTGATGTTTGCTATTCCCCCAATTTTTTCTCAGCATTATAAGAATGCAGATTCATGAAGTTACTAGTTTGGCACTATCCAGTCTCTGTAAATCTGTTTTTACTCAGAACTCTGTTAGTCAGATTATTAGCACTGGTTTTTGGAGGAAGACAGTAACCTAGACATAACTGAATGACTCCATATTATGACATCTATAAATGCATGTTGCAGGGTTGTCCTTTCCCAGGAGATGTCTTCTCAGTATTTTAAGTCATCTGCTTTAAAATACAAGGTAGATTTTTGTAGGCCTGGCCTTGCTATTCAGTCCAAGAAATCTGAAAACATACAGCATGGTCTTCAATATGACAGTGCTCTGTATTTCTGATTTTCCTCTCCCACCATTTTCTAAACTCCTCTGGTCCCTAACATAGACCTTTCCTTATCTGTGCTTAGATTCCTGCTGTCTAACACATTTATCTGCTTCCAGTATTTTCCCCAAGTATCCGTTAAGTCAATGCATCTCAACTGTTTAACAGCCACTGTAATCTAAAATGATCCCAATGGAAAATGAAATACAACTAAGCATGCCATATGGATGAGATTTATATAAGCAAATATAGCTGCTTACATGGAAATGAGTAAATTTGTGGGGGCCCAGACTCCCTTCAGTGATTCGTCTCATGTCTATCCATGTTAGACGCAAACAGTGCAGATCTTAAGTATGTGGAAAAAGAAATATAAACAGGATGAAATAAGTTATGATGATTGAACACTAAACTCACCAATAATGATCAGCCACTGAAATCATTTAAGCTTGGTTTAGATCTTGGTCAACTGAAGTTGATGAAAAAAATTCTTCATAAGTTTAGTGGTTATTTCATTGGAATTGTATGACTGGAGAAGTATAGTTAGACTTTTGTATAGTATCTTAGCTTCTCACAGGTAAATAAGTGAAATCAGAATAAAATAGGTCTCATACTCTATTTCTATTTGCATAGCTGAAACATTGCTAAACACCTGCTCATCAGGTGAAGTAATTATAGTATAAATTGTGCCATCTAAAAGTCACAGAAGTGACTGAAATAAACATCTGTTTATGTAAAATGTTCATTTACTATGTACAATAGTTGTGTACTATTTATTTGTTTAATACCAGGATTAGAATATTGTCCAATACAAAGTCCTAAGCAATAAAGGAAAATAGTATCTTTTTCCTTATTCATAAAATCTTTTCTGTGATATCCAAAACCAAACTGAACATAGATTTTGCTCAGCAAGAAAGTCAGCTAATTAGTTGCCAAATTACCTGGAATTAACTATTAAAACTTAGCTATTATGTTTTCCTGCTACTGACAGGTAAATAATGATGATGATAATAATAAAGAAAGATAAGATAAAGATAAAGGTAAAGGTAAAGTTAAAGATAAAGATAAGATAAAGATGGATAAAGATAAGGATAAAGATAAGAAGGATATTTCTAGCAGATTCTAAGGAATTGTCAGCAGCCCTTGATCAAAGAGTACCAACAGCTTTTGTTCTAGCTGACCCATGATTAGGGAGGGTCAAAGACCCTTTCAGCCCATGCTAGGAAGAGTCCTATATAAGAGGCAGCCTTTTCCTTCCTTGCTGAAGTGGGTTGTAGGATGTGAAGGAAGGGTCAATGAATTTTGTCCGGCATTTTTGTCTTTAGCTACAGTAGTCCCCATGTACTGCTGGAGGGGCTGTCCATTTATAATTAGGCTTTTATATGTGAATGGAGCTTCAGTATGAGGTTGCAGCTCTGTAAAATTCAGGCTGCAGGCCTCTTGCTGAGTTTGGGGCAAATCCTATTCTAGCCTGAATAAGTGTGTGATTCTTAAGGACCTGTGCTGCCAAGGAAATTAACTGCTTGAAGAAGTCAGCAGACTGCAGCATTATACATGGTCCAGATTGTCTCTGAGAGCTTCAAGAGCCGAAGCCTCCACCTGTTGTGGAAGGTTAGGAAGACCCTGTGCTTATGAAGTCTGAGAGTTGAAACTCCCACCATGATGAAGCTGGAAACAGGTGGCTCCTCATACCAGAAGGAAGGATCCTATGCATAACTTCACTGCCCTCATAACTGATGAAAAACTAGTAATGCTGTCAAATAGAATGTTTCTGGTGACTGAGCCTAAATCATTCAGGACAAGTAGAAGTAAGCAGTGATGGTGATAGGAGACTCCCTGCTATGAGGAAAGAAGCCCCCATCTGTCAAGCTGTCTCCTCTTGTAGAGAAGTTTCCTGCTTGCCAGGGGCTTGGATTTGGAATGTTACAAGGAGGAAATTCTCTTCTGTGAGGGTGGTGAGGCACTGGAATGGGTTGCCCAAGGAAGCTGTGAATGCTCCATCCCTGGCAGTGTTCAAGGCCAGGTTGGACAGCACCTTGGGTAACATGGTTTAGTGAGAGATGTCCCTGAACATGGCAGCAGGGTTGAAACTAGATGATCTTTAATGGTTGTTTCCAACCCTAATCATTCTATGTTTCTATACTTGTGCTGTTAGAGTTTATCCACCTATCTTCACTGTTCTTCCCTACTGTTCTTCTATTTGGACACCAGTGACACCTCTGGGGTGATCTGGAAAGTACTGTGTGGCTACCACACTCTGGGGACTTCATGGGGTTCTTGAACTACTCATATCTGCTAGAAGTACAGAGCAACAGGGCACAAGCAATCAGTTTCTGGAGGGCACTGGCAACAACTTTCTCTGGCTCCTTGATCACCTGTGTTAGGAAGATGCTCTGCTAGACCGCATACTGAAGGCCATCTTCCATTTAAGGAAAGACTGAGAGAGCTGGAACTGTTGAGCCTAGAATAGAGAAGGCTTGGGGGAAGCAGATTTTGTCAGTATGCATGACAAAATGGGAGATAATGAAGGTGAGGGAGCCTTCAGAATGCTGACAGGGTAAGAGGCAATGGATACAAATTAAAGAGTAGAAAATTTCATTTGATTTAAAGTGAACACTTTTGCAGTTACTTCCTGTCATACACAGTAAGAGGCTGTCCAGAGGTTGTGGAGTCTCCATGTGGGGAGACAGTCAAAACCTGACTGGACACTGTCTCAGACATCCTGTTGTAGCTGACTGTGCTTTAATAAGGAGGTTTGACTACATGTTCTCAAGTACCTTCCAACTTCAGATTTAGTAGTTCATTGAAATATCATTTTCTTTTTTTTTTTTACAAAACTTCTTTCAAAAGAGATGCTGTTTCCTAGGTTTCACTGGCACACTATATTAATTGCAAATCAGCTCATGGGAACATATTTCCAAAATTAGAATCACACTTGTTCTAAAATGTCTTATTGGCATTAACAATATGGAATTACTAGACTATGGGGAGTGTTAATTTGAACATGTAATACATATGGATAAAGATACTGAGAAGTCAACAGAATCCATGGTTAGTTTGAAGTATGGGTTTTTTTCAGTAACATAGTTGTAATTTCAGGTTTCTGAGCTCAGTTCTAAAAGTCATATTACATCTTAGGGCCCCTTGTTTTAGTGCGAACTGATATTGGATGCTTCACAGGAACACCATATACACAAAGAGCTGTGTATATATTTTCATTATATTTTAAATGGCAGATCTTTCAATTCTGAAGAATTGGCTGGTGACAACTTTGAGTTCCTACTGAGTTCCTAATCATTAGCTGAGAAACCGTACTATACTCTGGTCCTGGGAAAACATAACTGCATTGTGGCTGCAGATCTGTCTACATCCTATATAGTTTCTTTAATTGTAGCTTAAAATTGAATTTTATTCTATGAAGGGGGGTCTAGGAGTAAGTTGTTCCCTTCCCAAAGTAATCTCATGGAACTCTATGTTCTTCTATCTCTTCTGCCTTCCTCATTTGCCCTTCCCAGCATGACAGTATCCATATTTCTTAATTTTAGCTATGAAGCCTTGGTATCAGTGGAGGGAAAATGAATCAACCTAGTTCCCTGCCCCTCAAAAAATAGCACAGGTTTTGGAAATAGAAATTGGACAGAAGGAAGAGGAAAGGACCACAGACTTAATGAGCTACATCTGAACTTGAACTGATCCCAAAGACTTATACCTCTCTATAATTATTCATTTACTTCTTGGATCAGTTATAAAAGAAATGTGTGCCTGAGTGCAGTTAGACTCAAATAAACAGTGCTCGGATGACTTAGTTGGAGCAGAAAGAGTAGAAATATGTAGAAATTATTTGTCTTTTGTACCTGGACCTTTTTTTGGAAGGTACATGTAATGTTCTTTCTTTTCCCAAAATAATGAAAAATAAAATGTAGTTCAACTGTATGAACATTGGAGAAGTGACTTGGAAATAATGAAAATTTACTTGTTTGGGTTTTTGTGTTTTGGTTTGGTTTGGGTTTTTTTTTTTTTTTTTGNATAAATGAACTCCTCTTCTGATAAAATGGATAAGAGCAGAATTACTTTGATGTCTTAGGACACTCTAGCTGCTTCAGTGGATAGTGTTTGACTTTGTGAATCTTTTGTTTGTTTTTTTTTTTTTTTTTTGTATGTTACTGTATTTTCAAATTAATCCCCATTCATTGTTGAGGAGAGTACAGTCATTGGAATCAATACATGGACTTCCTTTTTATGAAACATACAAAACTGATTCAAATTACTTTTCTGCTAGGAAATATAGTTGAGATGTTTTCAACCTAATACACTTTAAAGGTTCAATATTTAACAACCTGAAATGCTGCTTAGAAGACAGAAAAAGCAAAAATTCTTTCTTCTGCTGTCTCAGTGTGTTAAGGCAGTGGCTTGCTGTGAGTAAACACCACCCTACCGTGTTAAAAATATTCTCTTAAACTTCTTCTACTGGGAGTTTTCTATCACAGAAGTCAATGAGACAACTGGATAAAGATATAGAAATATGCAAAGGACCTTAATAGCAATTGTATACCTCTGGGAATTCTTTCTGTTATTTGAACTAGAAACTCATCTACCTAGTGGAGCATTAAATATGGCAAGCTTAGATGATGCAGTTGGTGCAAGTTAATAAAAAAGCCAGCATAATGTAATCTTATTTCCTGTTTCAAATGGATGTCAGTGTAATTTATTTAACAGATAGTTCCTGAAAATGCATACATATAATTCATACACAGACATGCACTGGATTTCTTTCAGGTCCTGTTTAATATCTTTAAGAGTGACTTGGAGGTGATGATACAGTATACTCTCATCAAATTCTCAAATGGCACCAAACTGGAGGGGTCAAATTGCTTCACTGGGAGGCAGTAAAACCATTCAGAGGTACTCTGACTGTCTGGAGAAGTGTACCAGCTGGAACCTTATGAAATGTGGCAGGAATAAACACAGTCCTGCCTTCAGGAATGAAAATACA
This sequence comes from Agapornis roseicollis, assembly GCA_002631895.1. Lineage (NCBI taxonomy): Eukaryota > Metazoa > Chordata > Aves > Psittaciformes > Psittacidae > Agapornis > Agapornis roseicollis. Next base: position 34,857 of record NDXB01012224.1, on the reverse strand, counting down.
CACCTTCTCTCAGGCCCTGGTAATGACATCAGCTTGTAGTGGTCAGAGTCACCAGGGTGATCAGAGCTAGAGTACTTGGTCTGTGAAGGGAATCTGAGGGACTGGAGCCTTGTTCAGGCTAGAGAAGAAATGGCTTGTAGAAGGCTCCAACAGTAGCATGGGGTGTTTATAGGGTGGTTAGAAAGGAACTGGAGCTAGAGTGTGCATAGAAGGAGAATGAGAGACATTAAGTATACATTGACAGAAGGGAGGTTCAGACTGGGTACAAGGAGAGGAAAAGCCAGGCAGGGAAACAAGCTGTTCAGACAAATTGCTTGCCTATATTGTTGGAACAATCTGTTCAGAGCTTGACCTGCTTTGACTTCTGAGCTCCCTTCCAATCTTACTTATTCTATGAATCAGTTTTTGCATCAGTAAACACCACAGTAAAACCTACAAGAGTAAGATCTTACAGGAACTCAAATATTTTTAAATATATCTACCTTTTATGATGTAGCCAGACTTGGTGAGATTCAGTTGCCCTTTTCTTTAGGCTGTCAAAGGGAACTCTGCTTGAAAGGCATTGGACAATCCTGTCTCTTCTCCAGAAGTACACTCCACAAGGTCCCATAACACAACTGTAAGCCCCTGCAGGAGCCTCCAATACCCAGCTGTGTCTGAAATGGAATGTAGGCAAATGAATTTTAATCATAAATTTTAGACATCAATGTCTGATGAGACATGGATCAAAACTTTAAGTTCACTATTTAATTGAGAGAAATTTTCAACTCCAGACAGCAATGTATCATATATCTATTTGAAGGAAAGATGAAGCAGCATGTTCTGAAAGTACCAATTTATCTCTGTTTAATATAAGGAGAGTAATATCATATTTAGCCACACAATTTTTAGAAAAAAATCCTTCTATTTCCTCCTGGTGAAGTCTTCAAACATTGATGGCTTGCTGTACCCATTCCTCCCTCTTCCTCAAGAATAGGGGAGGTTCAGGATTAGGATTTAGGGAAATACTGAAGTAAGGAGCATAATACCAGGTTGTAGTATCAGAAAATGTTTGCATAACCATTTAGACTATTTTAATTACAATTTATTTTTTTCTCAGTAATGTTTTCTTCTTTCCAGACTAACAATAATTCTTTGGTTAGACTTTTTAGACTTATATTACACAAAAAAGTCTTATTTTTGCATAAATATGTATTTTGTTATTTATTGTGAGACTTTGAGTGTATGATGAACTACTCGTCTGTTGCATTCTGTATGTTTGTACTACCACTTGTAATACAATACTACCATTTGTAATACAAATAGAAATTTCTGAAGGTGAAAAAATAGTGGAAAAGGCTAATTCCTGTGCATTTATAGTTGGAAACAAGGGGTGATAAGGTTTCTCAAGCTAAATGCAGGCACCAATAAGTCTTATGATATGAATGCTTTTCAGATAAGGATTAAAAGAATTTCAGTATACTTGAATGGGTCAAAAGAGTAAGTGCAAGTTTTAAATAAAGCATTTTTTATCTGGGGTCTATACCATTTAAGGTTTCGTGCAGGTGAGCAAATGTTCAGCTAGGCATACTGTCAAAGCAGAGTCCATTTAAAAGGAATAATGAGAACCATTTGCCATTGTGAGTACAAGAATAACTGTATTTTTAATTTTTTTTTATATCTTGAAGGCCAGATCTTCCTGTAGATTCTTTGACGCAGTTGACATTTTTATCGGCTGAGGCCAAATCTCATAGATCCATTGCTGTTCACCCATATAGACTTGAAAGATTTAATTTTTCTATATTTCTGCCATATTTCCTGCAAAGGCATAAACTTTTTTCATACTGGATCACAATAAATATAACTATGGTCATTATTTTTCAGATTATGTAAATTGACATCTTTGCATTTTTGTTTCCAATTATTTTCTTTAAAAGAATCAAAAGTTTTCTCTCATGTACCATGCTTAGAAGCTTTGAATACAGAAGGGAGAAAGTGAAGGGAGCAAAGGGAATGTTTTAATGCTTTGAATATTAAAGCAATTGCTCAAAATAAAGGCCTTATTTTGATTTCAATATTTGCAGCTGTGTGACTGTACAGTTTGACATTGCCCTTGTCACATAAATTAGGTCATTTCTTATTAAAACACTTAGAATTCCTAGAGGCTGCATAAAAGAATATTACAGAGAAGAGATATTGGGCATCCTGTCCAATTTCTAATAGGAAAGACTGTAGAACTGAAATTCTGACCTGATTAAAGTCAGTGAAAGGTTTAGCATTGATTCAACTAGGAGAGGATTTTATGTGAGGTAATCAAAATAATCCTAGATATAAAGCGCAGAGAGAAGATGATATTTAGCTTTAAACTAGATAGCAAATCTAGATTCCTTCATTAATGCTTTCCACAAATTTTCATGCTATCTCCCACCTCCACTTCAATTTTAGACATAGATGTTCTTCAGCATATATGCCTTATGTCTACCTGAGGGGTGAGTTGCTGTGTATAATACATTTTAGTCTAAAATAGGCATTTAATCAGAGTATGATAAATCTCACTTTATTGGTTTCTTTTTTTTTCACTCAATAATGAGAAAGATTGAAATGGCTATATCAACTTTTGGAACCACTGAGAAATTAATCTCACTTGATTCAAATGTTTTCAAAAATTATGGTTGTATTCAAATGCCTTGGGCTTCTTAAATTGCTGCTCTTCATTCTGTTCCACCTTAATATTACCATTATGTTTCTAATTTTTGAGATAAATATGAGATAGAGACAGGAAATACTTTTTTGGTAAAATTATAACTACAAATTTTTGCTATGCCCAGGTATCATGGTTTAACCATTATGGTTAAACCATGGCACCTATTCAGATATACTATTCATTAGCTAACTCTTCCAAGAGAAATCTGAATTTAGATACTTCATCTGTTTCAGAAGGGAACAATGAAGCAAATCCTTCCTAAGACATCCCCAAAGTATTTAAAAGCCTAATTATTAAAACTGAAAAGATACACAGTAATTTAATTTAAATTAAGCAGTAAAAAACTAACATTATTTTAAAACTATTATTTATAATGTCTTACATACTGAAATTTTAATTTTATTTTGCACTTTGTGCACTTTGTACTGTAGTGTATTTGATCATTGGACTTGATCAGCACTGTGAAGGTCAAAGGATTTTAAATGATAATGTTTAAAGTAACAAGATCCCCCCTAATGCAGAAACAAAGAAGGAAATGTAATAACTTGGGAGGGAAATTTCACTTGAAGAGTCAGGAGGTGATCTCAACTAGCAGAGATTTATTAACACTTTAAAAGTCTATGACCTAAGGAACTTACAGCAGGAGAGACATAGATTTTGAGTTTATTTGAGGGCATGTCCCTAATTAAGAGCCATAAAAAATATGCTGTAGAAACTAAATTGTTCTGTAGTGATCAGCTCTTTTAACATTAAATGACATTCCAAAAAGTTAATGGTTTTCCATTAGTTGAAATAATGCTGTTAAACACCTTAATGGCTAGACCAGAATGATGTAAATTAGGTAATCTCTGTCCTCATCACAGTTCTGGCCCTCTACTTTGGTGAGGTTGAAAAGTCAACATCTCCCTTCTACTTATTCATTTTCCAAGATTGTAAATCAAATATTATATCAGTTTCTAGGCTTACCATGATGTTGACCTTCTCTAACATTCTATTCTAGAGGGTCTATCTTGGAGGCAGCTGGAACTGGCTTTGTCAGACACATGGGAAGCTTCTGACATCATCTCACAAAGCCACCCCTGTAACCCTCCTGCTACCAAAACCTTGCCATGTAAACCCAATGCAATGGGAAAAATAACAACGTAATTTTTTTCTGGGGAGGAAAAGAGCACTAATTATTATTGGTAAAAGCACCTTCCAAACACTATATTTTAACGTTATATCCATCACTGAAATGAAAGTAGGTAAATTAGAATTAGAATAATGTACAGTATCTAAGTAGTTAGTCTACACTGTCTAAACACCAGTTCAAGACTTACGAAAACTCCCACATGATTTGATATACAATTTTAGGGAGTGTGTAGAAACCAGTGGTGTAATTTTTATCAGCTTTCATGATATGGAATGTATGTTGAATTGTGTGGAAGAAGGGAGGATATAAATTGCATACAAAGCACGTCTTTTATGGTTCTGTTACGCTATTTATCTTGTTTCTTAATTGAATTTTCAGGAATGCACTGCCAAATTTACTAACTACACAACCAAATTGATGATAGAGAGGGCAATTTTTTGTCTAGGTGTCAGGATTTAAATATGTAAGTATGAATCATAATATTATAGAGAATTGTTGTTACCTGTGTGAATTTGTATCAATTTATTTTCATTGATTTGATGAAGGATTAATAATATTTGAAAAAAAAAATTATATTAACAAAAAAAAATCTTTAAAGATTCTGGTTTTTAAGTAGTTATTCTTACTTCAATAGTTATGAAAATTTTACAGTATTTTTTAAGTTCTTATTTGTGAAACAATTAAGTTGGGGTTCTGTTAGCAATTCCTATATGAAACATTTCAATTGTAGTATCTTTTCCTGAAGACTACGATTTTTATAGCATTTAGATTTGTGTCTTTCAGAGGCTGTTGTTTTGGGTTTAGTTTTTTTGTTGTTTTTTTCCCCTTTTTAACTCTCCATAGGTTTTCTGAACATCTGTTTAAAGATGGTTTATTACAATTCTTATAAGCTTTATTTAATCTTTATTGTTTGGTACTGTATTCTGCTGTGCTTACCAGGTATATTTATTGCCTCCTGGTGCTTCAAATTCAGTTTTCCAAATTTATTTTGAACCTCCTGTTGTGTTTAAATTCCCTGGATCTATTCTTTACACTGGATTCACTGGCTGCTTGCATTCATGAATATATAAATATCACAAGAATCAGTAACTCAGAGAGTCGTGTAGTTTTTTTAACTGACAGTACAGCTATTATATACAGATATTTGTTATTCAGTCTCTAGACTTCTTCAAATGTGCTGACTTAAACACACTGCTCAAGTGAAACAAGAACCTGTGGTTCCTGTTATGCATAGTTTTCTAACATGTTGTAACTCTTTGCTTTTTTGTAAAATCTTGTATTTGTGGCCTCCCTCTCCTGTGTTGATGTTACAGTGATTCTTGGATTTTATCTTTTTTCACTTGGATGAAGGAAGTTCTGTTACACAGTACATGAAAAAATTGAGTGTATGGATATGGTTACACATATACATCTATGGATATGTCTAGCAGGCAAACATTTGTTCCGTTACTCAAAGCATGCTATTTACAGTAGTGTGGGCTTAGTATTTACTTGTCCACAGACTGATCCTTTACCTCTAGGCAAAACAATGCTGTGACTAATACCTACTCTTCAAAAGATTATTTCTCTTCTACCAAAAAGGCCACATCCACCCTCCAGAACACTTGATTCTAGTTCTTTTTTTGACAAAACGTGGTGTTTCTCTGGCCTCAAGATATTTTGGTATGTGTTTCTTTTGTTGTTTTATGGAAAAAGAAAATCAAAACAACCAAACCACTAATAAGCATTGAATGTACTGGGGCATGGTATCTGATGATGATAACTGGGAGTTTCTGACGGGTGCTTGAGTAAAGTAAAGTTCACTGGGATAATTCTTAAGGACTGCAATGGGTCCAAGCCTGATACAGTCATGATACAGTCATTTATACTCCTCTTGTTAGAGGTCTTTCACATGAATCATCTGGAAGGTTTTCTTTTTTTCCTTGCAGAAAATTCCCAAACAAATAAAGACGCATTTGCTGAATGTTGATATTTACATTCTCAGTGCACTAACAGATAAGGATTTTGTGAGACATTTTAGATGAGCAAGACCCCGAATAAGGTAATCTCTGCTAGATAAGATGCAAATAAAAAAGTAGTCAATTACCCAAACACTTTAAGATTTTATCTCAGTAAGTTCATCAAAAAGAGCAAAAGTTGACATTATAAATTCTGTTTCAGAGATAAACATCTGAATCACTGGAAAATAATCCCGATCCATAATCAGCATGTACTTTAATACCCAGTATAAAAATCCAGACCTTGTTTTAGAAAAAATTGAATCAACCAGGGTGTAGATGGCATTATGTCAGGACAGATGGAACACAGGTATACATTAACTTTTTTTAAAAACAGTAGTTTTAAATCCAAGACTTCAGGATGCTCATTTAGTGTGTGTTATTTAATTCTACCAAGCACAACAGGAAATAACAACAGCTATCTTCTATTTAATAATCCCACATTTTACAATATACACTAGAACTCTATAGAGAGATGAATTCTGTGACTGCGAAGTTATACAGGAGCTACTTATAGGAGAACAAATAATGAAATTAAAATAAAACTATTCCATAATGTACATAAATATTATTTACCCTGAACAATTTTTTCACTACAGGATGTTTGCACTGGAGTACAGTGTCATAATTTATAAAAAGTTGTTGCTCAGCTAAACTAAGTATAATGTACAGCTAAATGAGATAATATAGAGCCTTATGTGCCAATTATTACTTGTACCTAAGGATATGCTGAAATACTCAAAGAAGTACTCAATACTTGTTAATTATTGTTTCTTGAACTTGGTTTTAATCATCTGACACTTTCTCAATTGACTATTGGACAATATATAGTAGCGTTCTTAGGGTTATCAAATAAATTTCAAGACTGGCTAGTGTCTGCAAGAAAGTTCTTATTGTGCTTTCCACAGCATAGGCAATCCACATAAAGCAGATGCAAAATACTGTTGGCAATTCTGGTATAAAATAGCACATGGGTGCTGCCATACACACAAGTATAAAAAGCAGCAGCTTAAATACTTAAATTTCAATTCAATATTTCAACAGTGAGTTTCTTCAAAGAGCATGGATAATGTCTTTGTTGTTTATACAGCAATAAGAAAAGAAGAAAAGCTCTGTCTAAAATGATAATTAATAAATAAAATCAGACTTTCTTTCTGGAACAATTAAATAACTCCACAGATGTGACTGAATTATGGTCTTTAGATTTAGATACACAGAGAATGTCAGTATTTATTCAAAGTCTTAAGTCAGCACTATTGGATTCTCAAGGTCTCTGAAGAATGAGTTCATAAAAATGTTATTTTACTTTTGAAAATGTAGCAATTATTTCCTTTCACAGGTAAAAAATATGTGAGATTTTACAAATATTCATCTCTGTTAAGTCATTAAAAACACTACAGGAATATAGATGTTAGTTCAGTAATGTTTACTGTTAAGCTTGTGGATAGTCACATTGAACCTTTACCAATGATGTGTTTGAATACATTGAGGAATTTTCTGTGACAGAGAAGTTTATATAGTTGTAAAATTACAATTAGTATACAGAATATGCAATTGTGTCTTACCTACTTGTGCTGAAAGAGATACATGTACATTGATTGATAATGCAGTTCAAGGGCCAGAACTAAGAAAACAAAATTTTGCGAAAGAACTGGACAAGGTTTTTTATTTTTTTTTTTTTAATTTATTTTGTTTTTGAATTAGCTCTCTGAACCCATTTGGTCTATGACAGAATGAAAGCCAGCTACTACTCACCGGCACACATGACTGAGGACAGAGAGGCAGGCAGAAAAGGTAATCTCAAATTAGACTGGTTTAAGCTGGCATGACACTAAACTCTAAGAAAGTATGTGGGGATTTTGGCTTAGCTAAATGGAAATTAATAGCAGATATGATTATTCCTTGTAACTATAAGAAAATATTACAATAAAAGCAATAATTTTTCAATACTAAAAGGCATAAATAGGCATAAAGTGGTCATGTGTAAATATAGGTTTGACCTTAAATGGGGATTTTATGGTGTAGCTGCGCACAATAACACAGAGTTAAGCTCAGATGACTGACAACATTGCTTTAAGGCCTATATTCCTGAAAAAAAAAAAAAAAAAA
>NDXB01012224.1:0-18984 GCA_002631895.1 Agapornis roseicollis | reverse complement strand
GTTAAAAAAAAAAAAAAAAAACACACAAAAAAAAACCCTGTAAAATTTTGTCCATTTTTTATGAACATGAAGACCTTAAAGAGAAAAAAAGAAAACAAAAAGTATTCTTTCTTGGTGTTACTGAAGTCACTATAAAATTAACAAAGGACATAGTTCTATTTGTGCCTTTATTTTTAAACCTCCTAGAAAGAACGTGATTTGATGCATCAGTCAAAGGGTATTATGTTAAATTTGTTATGGACATTCTACCTGTTTAATTTAATTCTGTCTGTTTAACATACCCCTTGTGCAAAACATAATTACCCAAGAGGAAGAGCTGGTTCTGTACAGATCAAAAGCTCTTGTTTCTTAGGACTGTATTTAATATACTGATATCAGAATATCTTTAAGAGGATAACTGAAATATTAATATATATATATTATTCCATCTATTGAGTGAAAGGTCTTATTTTTTTCCTAACTAGAGAATTTGAGCCAGATTTAGACAAACTCTTCTGCAGCTAAAACTGAAATTGTCTAGTTCTGAGCTGTACAATTAAAATATGGCAATCCAAACATCACACTCCAGTAGCTGCCTACACATACTCTATTTTATCTGAAAGCCAGTATTTGATACTCCAAAGAGCTTAAGCTGTTATCAAAACACATGGGACACATACAAACACTACAGCTTCACAAAACTTAATTACAATGGTGGTGTTTATTTTGTTTCCTTTTTATTTTAATAAAAAAATGCTACTATTTATACAGTACTACTACTAAAACCAGTTACTCCATGAAATAAAAAATCTGTTCAATAAACTCCCTTCAGGCTTTAGCAATGGGTAAAACCACATTTCCCTTGTACCGTGTGCAACCAGTCGGCTAAAGTTCAGGCTACATGATGGATAGATGAAGTGTATCTACAAAAAACAACATAATTATTTAATGGTATTTCTATTCAAGCAGAACCACTCCCAAGTTAAGGTTTTCAGGGAGCAATTTAAGTGCTTAAACTTAGATGTCTACTTCTGTTTGAAGTGTCAAGTATGGAAGATAGATAGCTTTGCTGTCCTGGCAGTCTGAACATAGGATGTTACAGAGAATTACATAGTTCTTATGCAGCAGCTGGTGCCAGGGCAGGATATGATTGCTTCTAAAATCTCACTAGGTACATATTTAAATGTTCAAATCACGATTCCCAAACGAATAGAGTATTTGGAAAAGCCTCATTCCATCAATTCAGATTTTGGGGGGACATCATTCAGTCACCTATGTATAAAAGATGTTTGACATAAAAAGGACATGGAACTGTTGGAACAAGTGCAGAGGAGGGCCACGAGGATGATCAGGGAACTGGAGCATCTCCCATACAAAGACAGGCTGGGAAAGTTGGGGCTGTTCAGCCTGGGGAAGAGAAGGCTGCATGGAGACATCATAGCAGCCTCTCAGTATCTGAAGGGGACCTATAAGGATGCTGGAGAGGGGCTCTTCATTAGGGACTGTAGTGACAGGACAAGGGGTAACGGGTTCAAACTTAAAGAGAAGAGGTTTAGATTGGATCTAAGGAAGAAATTCTTTCCTGTTAGGGTGGTGAGATGGTGGAATGGGTTGTCCAGGGAGGTTGTGAGTGTTCCATCCCTGGCAGTGTTCAAGGCCAGGTTAGATGAAGCCTTGAGTGGCACAAAGGCTGTTTCCTACAGGCTGCTATGCCTATTCTAGGAATATTTTTCAATTTGTCTATCAAATATAGGAGGTATTCAAAGGAGGCAATTACACAATAGAAAAGGGTATCCTGTTTTCTGGAGTTGTCAGGTTTAAATACCCCTTACTGCAGACCCGGGTGCCCCTTTGTGTTCATGTTACAGCAGTGAAGCTCTGACCCTCACTGTCAAGGAAAGCATTTGTTAATTGTTTCAAAAAAACCTAGAGTGACTAAACATTTAGCTAAATAGCTAAAACATGCATATGGTGCCCTACACAATTTTCCATGCCATCAGCTGCAGCACAAGATGCTCATGTAGTGAGGTACGAACCTGCTTGTTTCCACTGCATTTCCACAGTGATAGCAAGTTCTTTACTGTGTGGGTGATGAGGCACTGGAACAGCCCAAGGAAGCTGTGAATGCTCCAGCCCTAGCAGTGTTCAAGGCCACGTTGGACAGAGCCTTGGGTGACATGGTTTACTATGAGGTATCCCTGCTTATGGCAGGGGGGTTGGAACTAGATGATTTTAAGGTCCTTTCCAGTGCTTACTATTCTATAGTTCTACAGTTCTATGATTCTATGAATATATTATTAATGTTTATCATGCATAAATAATAAATATTACACTATTTCAAACCTAAATCAACATTGTCGAATTTTTAAAAGGGCATCAAAGAGGCATATTATTAAACACATTTTAAAAACCAAGCAGCATTTAACATGATGCTTTTAGATAGGCTTTTAATTGTGCAATGCATTTGCTCTTAAAAACTCTTATACACAGGGATGCAGGTAAACAGAGTTTTAAAACACAGGAATACAGATGAAACAGTTCCAATGAATACCATCAAGGTCTGTGGCTGAACTTTACCTGAACAGGTTTTCAGATCTAGATTTTCTATATTTACCGATAAATCAGATGTAAGGTGAAAATATGTCACTTCAACACAGTTTTTAAACATGGACAAATGTGAATCAAAGTGTAACAGCACACAATTACAGATACCGATAAAACCCCAGTATTTCTATATTGCTTATGTCTTTTGGATATCCTCTCTGATAGCACAAGTAATGAATGGACTTGAATATAGATGTCTGCCTGAACTCCTAGTGAGGTTGTGGATTACTGATTCAATTACAAATCAGTAATTGACTGATTGTTACAGGAGTTCTCCAGGTGGGAATTTTAGCCTGTCCCAAAGACTCCCTTCAGGAAATTCTTGATGTGAGGGGTGCGTATCTGATCTTGGGATGATGATTTGGCCATTTCAGAGATTCATTTTGGATGTTTCTGCCGAACAGATTAAACTGTTACATAAATAAGACATTTGCAAACAGTCAGTAGAAACTCTTTTTGCAGATGCAGAAAATGTTATGTAGAACTGTCGTTCTTATGCAGTTAAGATATTTAAAAGATTTGGTTTTAATGCAGTTATGTAGAGCTAGTTTAATCAGAGATAGCTGGAGTAGTCCAAACCAGAGCCAGGGAATTACTTAAAAGAAGCATGCACAACAAAGAATCCTGGGCTCATGCCTCACTTCTTAAGCTTTTTTAAGCCTTAATGATAAATCATGTGATGACTGGCTGACTTAAACACTTTATACCAGCAGTTTATTAATGAGTTTTCTGATGCAGTAAATTATATTAATATTCCTTATTCTGAACCATAATCTGGTCAGATGTAAGCAGTCTATAAGCAGCTGAGAGAAGTCTCACAATCACTAGCCTTGTTCTTGTGGGGGGCTTCAACTTACCAAATGTCTGCTGGAAATACAATACAGCAAAAACAGATTTTTTAATTATTGGAGAAGTAAGAGGAGGGGGGGTCAGCAGAACTCCTACCTTGGACTTCCAGAGGGCAGACTTTGGCCTGTTTAGGAGACTGGTTGGCAGTGTCCCCTGGCAGGCAGTCTTGCAGGAGAGAGGAATCCAGAAAAGCTGGGCATTTTTCAAGAAGGAAATGTTAAAAGCACAGGAGCAGGCTGTCCTTATGTGTCAAAAAATAAGCCAGGCTGAACAGAGAGCTTTGGCTGGAACTCAGGGGAAAAAAAAAAATAAAGAAAGAAAAAAGAAGAAGAAAAGGGGCAGGCAACTCAGGAGGAGTACAAGGATGTTGTGAGCTTATAGAGGGAGAAAATCAGAAGGGCCAAAGCCCATCTGGAAATTAATCTGGCTACTGTCATTAAAGACAACAAAAATGTTTCTATAAATACATTTGCAACAAAATGAGGGCTAAAGAGAATCTCCATGCTTTATTGGATGTGAACAGAAACACAGTGACAAAGGCCAAGGAAAAGACTGAAGTACTAAATGTCTTCTCTGATTCAGTTTTCAATAGAAGACCAGTTGTTCTCAGTGTACCCAGACATCTGAGCTAGAAGGCAAGGTTGGGGAGCAGAATGAAGTCCACATAATTGATTTCAGTAAACACTGTTTCCCACAGCACTCTCCTGGAGAAACTGGCTACTCATGGCTTAGACAGGTGCATAGTTCCCTGGGTGGAAAACTGTCTGGATGGCAGAGCCCAAAGAATTGCAAGTGGTGTTAAATCCATTTGGTAGTTGGTGTGCCAGGGACAGTTCAGATTGGACATTAGAAAAAGGTTCCTCACTGACAGCGTGGCTGGTCACTAGAACTGGCTTCCCAAGGAACCGGTCACAGCACTAAGCCTGTCAGATCTCAAGGAGTGTCTGGGTGATGCTTTTAGTCATATGCTTCAATTTCAGGTAGTCCTGCAAGGAGCAGGGAGTTGAATTCAAGGATCCTTATGGGTCCCTTTCAACTTCAGATATTCTGTGATTCTATGATTCTATGACTTTTTGATCTCAATGTTTGCTGTTGAAATTTGCTGGAAAGGTCATAGAATTATACATAGAACAGCCTAGGTTGGAAGAGACTGTGAAAGACCGCATGGTCAAACTTTTTAATTTTAGATGTTATTATCTAGCTCCTTGTGCAATAACATCTTGAAAACCTCCAGCAATGGGGACTCCACTATGTGGAGGGGTTTTTTTGGATGGTTGGCTGGATTCGGAAATATACAAATGTGTGCATATACACTGAAGTTACTGATGCATAGAAATGGATTAATACACTCATGACTCTGAAGACTGAAGATTTTATTCCTGAGTCTGCAGTTGTAATTTCATGTGTGTTTGAAGGAAGCTTTTTATACCAAATAAAGTTAATAATCTCTATCTTTAGATTAATTTTCTAATAGCACATGTTATATTATAATGGATTATAACGCCATTACAATTACAGTTCTTCTGTTTCTCTACTGTCAGCTTCCATCACAGAAAATAATTTAAACATTTTTTTAATTCTAAATCTCCTCAACCAATGCCTATTCAGAATTCATACTTATATCTATAAATTCCTTGTGGTTGTGTCACGAGACAGCTTATTCAATGCAATACATTTTGTTGTTGATACCAAAATAAAAGTGCTATCTTTTAACAAAGTTAAAGTGGTGGTTGTTCTGCCAGACTGGAGAGGATGGGCAGAGCCTGAGATTATAAGTAATAAAGGAGCAAAGGTCTGCATTATCTCTGAATAACAGAGTGTTGAGATGTACTGAACTAATCACAGGGTTAATGCTAAGAATGATCTTTTGTGCTTTGCTGGGTGGAGGTCAGAGTTTAAGTTCCCTCATTGCAGTAGTCAAGTAAAGATTTTGTAAGACTTATTGAAGAGACTGACAGAGCAAAGAAAAAAATGCACAAATACTAATACAAACTATGCAATATGCACAATGGATACATTAAATTAAAACAATATTTTCATTTTATTATCCTTCTCCGCCAGATTTAAGAATGCTCTGTATAATCATAAAAATGTACCATAGGCATAGACACATATATAATACATTTCAGGGTTATTTTAGATAGTCTTTGGAAAGATGAACATTTTGAACAGGATGTGCAGTTTTCAGGAGCTAGGAAAGGGCTGCCCCCTAATGTAGCAATACAGAATTAAGACCCAACCAAATAAACAAACAAACCCACCACCACCACGAACACCAAAAAAAGACCTGCCAGTAGGGGAGCATAGTTTTATTTTAACAGTAGTCAATTAATTTCAGAAAGCTGATCAAGGAAGAAGGCACTTGAAATGATATCTATTATTCAGGACTGTTGTTTGACTTCAGTCAAAAGTGAATGGCAAAATTTTACAAGCAATACACTATCAGAACAACAGGCAGCAACATTCATTTGAGACTCTGACAAAACAATCAGATTTTTTATAAGCTATATCATGAAAGAGGAGGTACATTAAAATTGGAAAATTTTGCATAGCAGGGACAAAAACTGAACACATTATTCCAGATGTGGACTGGCAAGCACTGAGTGGGATAATGACTTCTTTATCTCTGCTGATGATGCCCTTATTGATGTAACCCAGCACCCTGCTGTCTTTCTTTGCAGCAGCTGCACACTTTGCATTGAGCTTGTTGTCCACCTGGTTTAGTATCACTGACATACATGGTCAGGGTACACTTGATCCCATAACCCAAATCACTTACAAATACATTGAACAGCATTGGGCCCAATATCAACCCTGGGGGACTCCACTTATTACAGGTCCCCAGTTTGAAGAGGAGCTGTTTACCACCACCCTCTGGGTGCGGCTCGTTAGTCAGTTTCCAATCCACTGCACAGATCAGTTGTCTAGACCAAAATACATTTTCTCTAGGAAGAGTCTGTGGGAAACTGTATCAAAAGCCTTGGAGAAAGACAATGTCTACTTTTCACCCCACATAAACTGAGCAGGTTACTTTGTTGTAGAAAGCAATTGGATTTGCCAAGCACAGTTTGCATTGGTCAATCCCTGCTGGCCTTTCCCAGTCATGTGCTTGGTTTGACTTGTGATAGCCTTCAGGATGATTAGTTTAATAATCTTCCTAGGGACTGAAGTAAGACTGATCTCCACTACTTCTGAAAGATTATGGAAAGCAGCTCTACAATAATATCAGCCAGCTCTCTTAACACCCCTAGGTGTAAAGCATCTGGGCCCATTGATCTGTAGGGGTCAAGCTCCTGCAATAGTTCATATACCAACTCTTTCTTTATCCATGGTGGGTGCATTTGTATCAACCTGGAATTTCATTCTTAACACCTAGGGCTCAACAGTACTTTAGAGAGAGGTGAAAAATGACAAGAACCTCTGCCTTTCCAGTGTTGTTGGTGACTGCAGGCCAATATTTTTCTTCTGTTTCTGCTTGTTTTTTATATACCCAAGGAACACTTTCTTGTCCTTTTTTGAAATCTCTGGCCCAAGCTGAGTTTTTGTTTTTCTAACTGCATCTCTGCACACCCTGGCAATGCCCTTGTAGTTCTCAGTGGGTCTTTGTCTGCTTTTTTATCTCTGGTGCACTTATCTTTTGGTTCTGAGCAGACTCAGAAGCTCATAATTAAGCCAACGGAGGTCTCTTGCTCCATCTACTTACCTTTAAGGATATGAACTATTTTCATGCTCCCAGGAGAGCATTCTTGAAAAACTCTCAGCAGTTGCTAGCTCATTATCCTCCATGGAAGATTCCCACAGGATCCCTCCCAACTGAACTCTGGCTGAGCTGATGTTTGCCCTTCTAAAATCTAAACCCTTTGTCTCAGTACTAACCTTCAGCAAGCTCAGCTGGATCCCAAACTCCACAATATTGTCATCACTGCAGCTAAGGCTGTCACCAAGTGAGATACTACAAAGCAGGTTTTCTTGGCTTGTGAGTAGCAAGTCCAGCAATGCCTCTCCCTTGGTTAGCACATCTAGCATTTGTATAAGGAAACAATCCTCTACATATTCCAGGAACTTGATGGATGACGTGAGCTGCTGTATTGTTTTTCCAACAATCATCTAAGAAGTTGAAGTAACCCATAAGAACCAGGTTACGTTGATCCAAAGCTTTCTAAAGTGATCCAAATATGCTTTGTTGGCATTACAGTCTTGGTTTGAAGGTCAATAGCAGATGCCTAACATAAGATCCCCCTTGGATATGACCCCTCTTATCTTGACCAAAAGGCATTTGATAGGGTTTCCACAATCTCCATAGTTAACTTCTATAGAGCATGAATCCTTCTTTTCTCTGCCTGTCTTCACAAACAGCCTGGAGTTATTCATCTCAATCCTTCAATCATGGGAATCATCCCACCATGTTTCAGTTATTCCTGTGGCATCACAATTATAGAATCACAGAATAGTTAGGGTTGGAAAGGACCTTCAGATCATCTAGTTCCAACCCCCCTGCCATAAGCGGGACACCTCACAATAAATCATGTCACCCAAGGCTTCATCCAACCTGGCCTTGAACACTGCCAGGGATGGAGCACTCAATGTCAAAACCCTCACAACAGCAGCAGACATGAAGGCTGTAGTTGATTTACAATAGGCATCTATTTCTGACTGCATGCTTTTCTCTAACTGGTAAATTGAAAAAAAAAAAAAAAAAAAGATAAGTTGGGCACCAATACTTTTCACTTGTATCCCCAGGGCTCTTTGGTAATTTCTGATTCTGCCCAGGTTTCAGTTTGTGGTGTCACTCTTGCCCTCATGAAAGGGTAGCAGTGGGAAGTAGTCTGTATCCTTGACAACCTGTGTCACCCTCATGGCAACATCTCAGGCCTTATATCCCAGGAGGAAGCATATCTGACATAGCTCCCTGTCATGCTAGCAAATGGACAGCCCAGTGCCCTTAATGGGTTATCACCCACCACAAGCATTTTTAATTTCTTTTTGTGGTATCCACTATGTGCTGCTGGTAGAGTTTTTCCTTGCAGACCTTGCTCATGGGTGTCTACAGCTGTTAAAGATTCATATCTGGTTTTGGTTGTTATGCTGGAGGGTGGGGACTGAAGTAGAGTCCTACTTTTGTGGGTCACCAGAGGTCCATGTGCCTCATTCTCTGTGATGTCTGCTACCAGAGTATAATTCTGAAACCATGTGTCAACTCCATCTCAGCCCCACTAATATTGTGCAGACTTTTAACTGTTTCCTGCAACTTGGCCACCTGAAATAACAGTTCCTCAACCTTTGCAGAGTTTGTGCAGGTATTTGCATCTATACTATGCCAGTTCCATCTGGGCAGAAATATCAGGCATCCTGGGGGCTTTCTTTGTAGAAACACTAGTTTTAATTCAGAGGTGAGTATCCATCATCCTGGCAGAGACCTAGAGAGCTACCCTATAAGCAGGATACAGAACCCTCCCTGCATGCCTTCCTGCACAAATTGCCATGCCACACCATGGCTGACATGAAATATCCAGTTTGCTGATTCTGGTCAACAAGCCCCTTGTCTCCTGGTCACTGGCACTCCTCAGAGGTATTTAAACCTCCAGTGATTTCCTATGGCAATACTCAAGCCATGTCATCCTGCTGTTGGGGCTCTTGGCTCTTGCTTGGGTTTGCCTGGCTCTGTCCACCTTGATCTAACACTTAGCCACAGAACTAACCATTGCATGCCGATGTGGGGGAAGAGGTAGAAGATTTGGGAGTTAAGTTAAGCCTGGGAAGAAGGGAGGGGGGGGACGGGGGACGATGATGGAAGGGGATGGGGGGGGAGGGACGTGTTTTGTTTTTGCAATTCAGTTTTATTTCTCATTATCTTACTCTGATTTGATTGATAGGAAATGAAACTAATTTTCCTAAGTCAAGTCTTGTTTGCCTGTGACATTAATGGTTGAGGGATCTCTCTCTCTCCTTATCTCAACACATGAGCCTTTCATGATATTTTCTCTTTTCTATCCAGTTGAGTACTGGGAGTGATAGAATGGCTTGGGTGGGCACCTGGCATACAGCTAATGTCAACCCATCACACATGCATTCAAAGTCAGAAGCACTTCCTGTAATACATAAAAATTAGAAGTTTTTCTAAAATTATTTTTGAGCATTATATTCATGTTTTGACTGCTGGATCTCACTATGAATACTGAACTAGCAGAAAATTAATGAACATCATTATCCCATCAAGTCTTCAAAAGGAATTTTAGAAATTTTAAAATAAGCAATATCCCTAAAACTTGACTAATTTCACATATGTTGTTCATGTGTACAAACATGATTGTGATTGTGCATGTCCTGGGTTCAGCAGTAAAAGCAAGCTTGTAATTCCTCATTAATATTTCCTTCTCTAGCAATTTTTCAACTGAAAATTAAGCAAGACTTTTTTCTTAGCACTGTAAATCCATAGGATAGTTAATGTGGGGATGTACCTCAGGAGGCTTCTAATCCAACCTCCTGCTCAAAGCAGGGGCAGCTCTGAGGTCAGACTAAGTTGCTCAGGGTTTTATCCAGTTGGATTTTGAAAGTTACTGGGGTTTCACAGCTTTTCAGGGCAACCTGCTCTGACCCTTCACTGCTTTCAAGGTGGAATAGATATCCCCTTCTCTGA
This sequence comes from Agapornis roseicollis, assembly GCA_002631895.1. Classification (NCBI taxonomy): domain Eukaryota; kingdom Metazoa; phylum Chordata; class Aves; order Psittaciformes; family Psittacidae; genus Agapornis; species Agapornis roseicollis. The sequence continues at coordinate 8,915 of NDXB01012224.1, read as the reverse complement.
CCACGCATCAGTGTGAAGAGTCTGGCTTTGTCTCCTTGATGACCTTTAATGTCAGGAAATACCAAAGTTATAAATACAAAGCAAGGGTATTTGTATATTGGTTCAACCTTCAGTTAGGACTGTAGATTCATTTCACAGAATCACAGAATCAAAGAATCCTAAGGATTGGAAGGGACCTCGAAAGATCATCTAGTTCAACCCCCCTGCGGCAGCAGGGTAACCTAAAGGTAAACTAAAAGTTCCTAAACACAGGAACTTGTCCAGGCAGGCCTTGAATATCTCCAACATAGGAGACTCCACAACCCCCTTGGGCAACCTGTTCCAGTGCTCTGTCACTCTCACAGTAAAGAAGCTTTTCCTGATGCTCACATTGAACCTCCTATGTTCCAGTTTACTCCCATTGCCCCTTGTCCTATCACTGGACATCACTGAAAAGAACCTAGCTCCATCATCCTGACACTCACCCTTTACATATTTGTAAACATTGATGAGGTCACCCCTCAGTCTCCTCCAAGCTAAAGAGACCCAGCTCCCTCAGCCTCTCCTCATAAGGGAGATGTTCCACTCCCTCCATCATCTTTGTGGCTCTGCGCTGGACTCTTTCAAGCAATTCCCTGTCCTTCTTGAACTGAGGGGCCCAGAACTGCACACAATATTCCTGATGCGGCCTCACCAAGGCAGAGTAGAGGGGGAGGAGAACCTCTCTTGACCTACTAAACACACCCTTTCTAATGCACCCTAGGATGCCATTGGCCTTCTTGGCCACAAGGGCACATTGCTGGCTCATGGTTATCCTCCCATCCACCAGGACCCCCAGGTCCCTTTCCCCTTCACTATGTTCCAGCAGGTCAAGCCCCAACCTGTACTGGTCCATGGGGTTGTTCTTCCCCAGATGCAAGACTCTACACTTGCCCTTCTTGAATTTCATCAAGTTTCTCCCTGCCCAACTCTCCAGCCTGTCCAGGTCTCGCTGAATGGCAACACAGCCTTCTGGTGTGTCAGCCACTCCTCCCAGTTTAGTATCATCAGTGAACTTGCTGAGGGTACACTCAGTTCCCTCATCCAGGTCGTCGATGAACATATCAAACAGCATTAGTCCCAGCACTGACCCCTGAGGGACTCCACTAGTCACAGACCTCCAGCTAGATAATGCTCCACTGACCACAATTCTCTGCCTTCTTCCTTTCAACCAGTTCTCGATCCACCTCACTACCTGATCATCAAGCCTACACTTCCTTAGCTTATCTGTGAGGATGCTGTGGGAGACAGCATCAAATGCCTTACTGAAATCAAGAAAAAACACATCTATCACTCTACCATCATCCAACCACTTAGTTACCTCCTCATAGAAAGCTATAAGGTTGGTCAAACATGACTTCCCCTTGGTAAAACCGTGTTGGCTGCTCTTAATGACCCCCTCATCCTTGATTTGTCTAGAGATAGTGTCAAGAATAAGTTGTTCCATCACCTTTCCAGGGATGACCAGTCTATAATTAGCCGGGTCCTCCTTTTTGCCCTTCTTGTAGACTGGTGTGACATTCGCCATCCTCCAGTCCTCAGGCACCTCTCCTGTTTCCCACGACTTACCAAAGATGATGGAGAATGGCCTAGCAATGACCTCCGCCAGCTCTCTCAGCACCCATGGGTGTATTCCATCTGGACCCATCGATTTATAGATGTCCAGATTGCTTAACTGATCCCTAATCCAATCCTCATCTACCAAAGCAAACTCCTTTATTCTCACTCCTGGGGCTCCAGGAATCTGGGACCCCAGGGAACAGTGTGCCAGAGTAAAGACAGAGGCAAAGAAGGCATTCAGCATCTCTGCCTTCTTTATATTCTCTGTCTCCAGGGCACCCAACTCATTCAACAGTGGGCCTATATTACCACTTGTGTTAGTTTTACCAGCTATGCATTTGAAGAAGCCTTTTCTATTATCCTTAACCCAATTTGCAAGATTAAGTTCAAGGAGGGCTTAGCTGTCCTAATTGCCTCCCTACATCCTCTAACAATGGTCCTATATTCCTCCCAAGTGGCCAGCCCCTCCTTCCATAATCCATAGATTCTCTTTTTCCACCTGAGTTTGCCCAGCAGTTCCTTGTTCAACCATGCCAGTCTCCTGGCTCCCTTACTTGATTTTCTACCCATTGGGACACTCTGATCCTGAGCTTGGAAGAAGTGGTCCTTGAATGCTGACCAACTATCTTGAGCCCCTTTACCACCTAGTACCCTTTCCCATGAGACTTCCCTTAGCAATTGATTGAAGAGGCCAAAGTTGGCCCTTCAGAAATCCAGAATTCCCTTTAAGCTTTTGAGTTTCTGACTCTCAATATTTTTATCTAGTACAGGTATATAGATAATTTCTTGGAAGTTTAAAATAGGTTTCCAAAACTGTAACTGCAACCATATTTAAATATCTTTCATGCCTAAAGCCAAGACTGGTTTTTTTTTTTTTTTTTGTTGGCTATTTTTTGGTATTTTTTGAGTTTAGATAGAGATTTCAGTTTTAACATTGATAATGCTATTTTTTTTTGTGGGTTTTTTTTTGAGAAATAATGACTTGAACTATTAAACTTCAGACAAGAAGATAAAGTGTGTACATAGTGAGTCAGTAAAATTCTTAATATCAAGACTACTTGATGTGGACAAAGCCCTACAACTCTGACAGGAATAAGAATTAGTATAGTACCTTGTTGATTTTTCCTTTCTAATTCCAACCCAGTTACTAAGTTGAAATTATTTACCACCTAAAGCACTTTTCTTTACAGATGAACAGATCTCTTTCTAGTTAGTTTCAGAAATAATAGTTAGTTGATATACATCCAGTATATCAACTACACCACACAATATTGAGACTGGTGCTACCAGTGTGACAGCTCCTCTTTCCTTGTTCTCCTGCTTCATCATCCTTGCCCCGAGCAGAACAGCCAAGAGCTATCTGGTGCATGTTCAGCACAGTAAAACCTGAGCTGGAGCAAGGGCCCTGCTGGAAGTAAGACAAGATTACGCCTTGGTAGCTTGATAGGCTGGCAGTAGCATCTCTCTGCTCTGACATGGTCATGGGAAGCCGTGCACGACAAAGCTAGCATCATCATCCTGCCTATGGCAGGGGGGTTGGAACTAGATGACCTTAAGGTCCTTTCCAACCCTAACTATTCTATGACTCTACGGCAATGCTAAAAAGAAACTGCAGATTTCTATTGTGCCTTGCCTTCAAAAAAAGTGTTAAAGTGTATCATTAATATGTAACAGAATTTGAAGGAGTGTATTAGCAATAGATGGCTTTTCTTATTGGATAGGCATACAGCTTAAAAATACCTTATCCACAAATAGTCTCAGCCATTTTCAGGTATTCAAGTGAACCAAAATATTAAGCATATTTCTCTTCTGAAAGGTTGCAAAACAACCCCAGGCTATACTAGTACAAGCAATACTTCTGTCTTGCCAATTTGAACTAGTCCAAAGACAAGAAATAGCAATTGTTTCTTTATAACTTTTCTACTATCAGTAGGTCATTTTTGAGAGTGAGATGGATCATCCTGTTCAGATATAAGTGTCAGTATGCTGATGTATGAAAGAAAGCTATTCCACAGTCATTCCCTTGCTAATTCAGGGAGGTCATTATTATCCATTTCTATTTCTGTTACTAGATGAGCTTCTGTGAAGGCTCTGTGACTGCAGTGAGTATGCTCTGTGAATATCAATATCAGCTTGATCTTGAAGGTTGCTGCTGGGTACAATTAATGTCAGAAATGTTTTACATATATCTCCATGTCAGCCATACTGCTTAATAGTCTCTTATTTCATAGTTGTTCAGCTTTACTTGTACATGTTTTGATTTTTGAATAATACATCACATAGCTATTTTTCTGCTTAATGAATTACATCACAAAAGCAAGTAACTCACTAAATACAATGCAGTATCCTCTTAGATACCTGTTTTGTGATTTTAAGAGAAATGTTTTTTAGTTATTCCACACCCATGCACAAAACTAAATTTAGAGTTCTGAGATTAAAGTGCTGGAATTTGTCACACATAAACAGATATCTAATTTTGAAATAGTGTTTATAGACTCCCATTATGCCCAAAGTAGAGAGGAAATAGGCACATTTAGGGTGAAATTAATCAGGTCTGCTACAATTTTAACATTACAGTGAGACTATCCTCTTTAAAAAGGATGTGGACTGAGATGCTGCTCAAATGCAAATGGCTCCATAGTGAATATCTGCACTTGGCCAGATAAAAACTGGAATGTCAAACAATTTAAAACGTGCTGCTGCATCTTTTCCTTTCTTAAAAGTTGAAGTTCGTTTCACATAAAAAAACCCAAAACCAGCAAAACAAAGCAAGCCCACTCACCTCTCCTCCATCCCCTGTCCCCCTCCCCCCCAAAAAAAAAAAAACAAACAAAACCCAAAATCACAAAAAAGTCATACCCCAAACCAGGGCTTTGTCTGCTTTTGGTTCCTTAAACCCAAGTTAAAGCGAAAAGATATACATTGCCAAAATTGACTAGTTTTAAACAAGGGTAGCGCTTGACACATGAGCTTACCTCTGAATGCTTTGTGGTGATATAGTATGTGTGCTTCCCTATACACTCCAGTGGTAAAAAACAGCACAGCTGGTTTAATATTGAGCTGAGAGGATGAAACAAAGCAAACCAAAATAAAAATGTAGTGTACAAATTTATAGGTACATGCAGCAGCAACAGAAATTTAAGTCCATTTAGATGTACCTTTGCCTTTCTATAAACTGATCTTTTAAGAATTCTTTCATGTTCAAACCTGATGGTAAATTGCACTATAGGCCTGCTGTGCTGAACAGGAGATAATATTCAGGTGGACTGCCTGCTGTGTCCTGAAGCATTTTAAAGTGCAGAAAGGCTTCAGTATTCTATGCCTGACTTTGTCAAATCCATTAGTATCACTCAGTTCTGTGACATATCATGAGCCCAGTATGGACAGACAAGATATTTCTACTGATGTCACCTACTGCTGAAGTAGATGAAATTTGTAAATAGCTCCACTTAAAGTTTCCTATAAAAGCAATACAGATGTGTGCAGCCAAGTGTTTTTAGCTGATCACGCTGCAGATTTCTGTCAAGATGGGCCAGTTAAATGATGAAAGAGACAGACTACATCATGTCATTTTATCACTAAAACCACAAAATATGATAAATTAAAAAAATAACTTTCTTTTATAAATAGAATTGATTTTATGATATTGGAAAATTAAACATCTGTGTGGAAACAAAGAAAACAAATAAAAAAATCGTAAGTCAGTAATGATATTAATGCTGAAGGGTGAAAAGAAAGAGACAAGCAGAGTCTGGTATGTATGGTAAAGATTACCCTTTTCTGTTCTTCACTATCCTTTAAAAGTATTCATATATAATTTCTGTAAAGAAAAAACAGCTATCTTCACACATGGTAAGAACATATTAAAAATCATGTCAAACATAGCTGTTGGGGAAGAGAACATTTTAGAAGAATGAGACATTCTCTTGCAACTATTATCAGATACCTAGATCATTTGCAGTTGTCAAGGAACTGGTCTTACAGCTATGTAAGTGGAATTCTTTTGTGAACCAGTAAAGATAATAAATGAGAGCTTTTGAATGAACATCAGTTCATAGACTAAAACAAAGGCCCTAATGGTTTCTTAATTTTCTAGAGGCTTACCTCATACAAATAGCACAATGTACAACATGCATCAGCTATTTAAAAAAAACTGAAAATATGTACTAGAGAGAGACAAAGTTTCACTCCCACAGATCACCTGTGACATAGCTGGTATTTAAAGTCTTTTGTGTTATATATATTCCTTCATATGATACCCAGTGGTAGTCTATTCAACTGCTTTTGAGCTATGCTTAGTCATCTTTATTATCTGTTTTTATTGTTGAAATAAACAGCCTCAGGATTAACCTGATTTATGGGAAGAAAAACAAACAAGCAAACAAAAATCATCCAGCAGCCTTTTGAGAAACTAAGCTACCAGACTGAAGATATATATAAACAGAGATCAGTTTTGATAGAGAACTATCAAAATCTGTCAATATCTACCCAAAATACCAATAACTAAAGAAAATTATCCACAAGAGAAACTGCAAAAAGCATGAAAAAAGGATGGCTCAAACAAAAGGGAATCTGAGCCTTTAACCTAGTAGGTTCAATGTTGGAGGGAAACAGATGTTACTATTTTTAGCCAGGGTCATTCAATTAGATACTCATTAAAAGTCCAGCTAAATGGTGAAAATAAACAAACAGGTGAATGTCCCTAGGAAGGATCTTCTAGCTAAGTTATACTGGATCTGTTTCTGTATTTTACTCCAAGATATTAGTCAGTGTTGAAAATAAATACCTTCAAAATCATTAATTCTGAAAATTCACCCATGAGTTATCAGTTCTTTCTAGAAGATATAAGCTGGTGTATTGCTAGCATAAACTAGCTGTTGATAAACAAAAGGTGGCTGAAACATTTTTTGAACTGTTTAAGAAGACAGCCTGGCAATACGTCTGCTGCTTTTACTCTCAGCATGTAGTAATAGCTATTTGCCATGTATGGAACAGTGATGATGGTCCTTTGTTCAACACATATGTTCCTTTTGTTCTGGAACAAAGCTTTCTGTGCTTGTGATGGCTTTGTCATGAAACTGGACACACCAGACACAGAATAAGGTGTAAGTTGTTCACTGTATGAGTGCTCCTTTTGAAAGGGTTGGGTTGTTGTTGTTTCAGGTTGGTTTATTTGTCTCTTTGGGGTGTGTGTTTTGATGGTTTTGTTTGTTTGTTTGTTTCCCTTTGAAATAAGACTGGTATCCTGTGGGGTACATTCTCTTCTCCACTCCACCCTCTACCAGTATTATGTTGCGGACAGATTTGTTCCTGTACTGTATTTCACTATAGAGGTTAAGTAGGTATAGAAAATAGCTTCACATAGAAAAAAAGAATGCTTTTACACTGGGTCTGATGAATTATTATACAATCTGGGAGAAAGTACAGAAATTTATTATGCTATTTTTCTGGTTTCATGTTGCGATGTAGAAGTGAGGAGATGATTGCCTATTCTTCCTCTTTCTCTACCTTGGTCCCAGAATGGACCATTTATACTGTCTGATATGGCTTGGGAAAATGCCTTCTCTTAATATGTTTGCAGAAGGTAATCTTCAAAGGCGTTAAAAACAGAAAGAAGCCATGACACATGTCTCAGAAGAGGTTGGTTGTACTGGGAATAAAAGTTGAAGATGAACCTCTTCCTCTTTTACCTTTATACACAAAAGAGCATATGTGAGATTTTTAAAATTTATATTATTTCATACACATGTAGGAACATATTACAGAAAATAATCCTGCAATATTTAACATGTTACAATATTTTGCATATTGTTTATGCAAACCATATATAGACTCATAATCAACACTCATTAATATTAATAGTAAATTTACTGTGAGTTTTTTTATGTATTATTCTGATTTTTTTAATTTCACATCTTTTTTTACTGTATTTTTTTGGCAAATGGTAAATTTTGCATAAATGTTCACCATTGTTGAATCCTGATATACAACTGCAAGAACCAGGCTTTTGTAAAGTTATTGATGAGTTTGGATTTTGAGTAAATAATTAAAAAGCATCTTAAGAGAAATCAAGATGTGTTCCATGGCAGAAAAAATATATTTTTCTTAGCAGCAGGGGGGGAAAATCTGTTAGCCTGGTGAGAGAAATTGCTGTCAGCACAAACTACATCTAACTGTGAAAGGAAATAATTGTGTGACTTTTTTTCCTCAGAAAGCAGAAACCAGTGTAGTAAGATGATACAGGAGTTCTATGAAACAATCCCTTTTCCTTGTCATAAATGCCAGCCTACCTGTCCTTCAAGAAGTAGAGACCCATAAGTATTTATTCTCCTGATGCTGGAAAAATCCCATTCAGTGCTAGGCAAAAACCAACCAACCAACCAACCAAAAAAAAAAAACAAAAAAACCCAAACAGTTAAAGGCAGTGCTAGGTTAAAAAAAAAAAACCAACAAACCAAACCAAACCAAACCAAAACCCCACAAAAAACAAACAAAACAAAAAGAACAACAACAAACAACAAAAAAACCCAAAGAGTTAAAGGCAGTTTTGAAGACAGTAATGGAGAGCAGAGGAATTTACACAGCAGGAATTACATGAGTTTCAGTAAATGGTAACAGCTGTACTTGGTTAAATCCTTCAGCAGAATGAAAATTATCTTGCAGCACGGATGATAGAAGCAAAGCATTTTCCAAATATTGTTGCAGAACACAGCAGTAAAAGCAAAACAAAAAAACAAACAAAACTTCATCATTGTACTGAGATGTTAAAGATCTTTCCGTAAATAGGAGCAGTACAGACATTTTACTTGTGCATGAATATGACACATAACAACTGTTTAAGTTTCACAGATTATAAAAGGAATAGAACTTTTTGACATGTAGATCGTTACCTCGTTGAGTAGCAACAAATTGCCAAGACTCATTTCACTGTAAAAGAATTAACTTTCTAGCAAGTTTTTAGATTCAAAGTAACCTTTGGTTATCCAAACAAGTGATTAAGTATACATAGAGATAATAAAATTCTTTAGCACGTTATGAAAGAAGGTAAAATAAAAATGAAAAGTGTAATTATTAAGGTTGTTCTAATCAAATAGAAATTCAACTAACTTCTAAACTTTACTGTTTCATGAAATTGCTTGTAACAGGGAGGTCACTTCTGCATTAAGGGTATGAAAGACATAATAATCCAGTTGTTCATGGTAGTTCAGACTCTCATGGTAAGTGAAGAAATATCATTTGGCCTTAGTCTTTCCAGTTTTTTAATCCAGTATTTCGAATCATAGAATCATAGAATAGTTAGGGTTGGAAAGGACCTTAAGATCATCTAGTTCCAACTC
>NDXB01012223.1:39185-61435 GCA_002631895.1 Agapornis roseicollis | reverse complement strand
ATGGTTTAGTGTGAGGTGTCCCTGCTTACGGCAGGGGGGTTGGAACTAGATGATCTTAAAGTCTTTTCCAACAATAACTATTCTATTCTATTCATAAATAGCCATCCCTGTAGACAGTCTGAGGAAAACTGAGTGAATTTTCTTGCTGTAACTATAAGAACAGGAAACAGAGCTAAAGCTCCTATGTAATCAGTTCCAAAGCTAGAATTTTAATATGGCTACCTAGTTACAGAAAATTTGAACATTATACTCATATTAATAATGAATTTTTGGATGTTTATGAGCTTAGAAACTGTTACAGAAATAACATCACAAAAATCCTGGCTGTAGGCAAACCAGCTTCCAGTGCTCTTATATTTACAATTAGGGAGCTTAATGAAATCCAGGGTATCAGATTTGTTTCATAATCTGTACACCTCTGACTTGTACTACCATGACATCTTCCAGCAAGTATGGAATAGATGGATTATACCTACAGCCTAATTTTATAGTCTTCCCTTTGACTGATTTTCTTGTACTTTCCAACAATATTTAAGAAAATATTTTGCAATTAATTGGAAGTCATTTAGTGCTCTCACCAAATTACTCCTCGAGAAGTCTGGAGCAGATACACTTTCTTCTTCTCAAGTGCCTTTGATTTCTTCCCTGCATGCACAGACATGCACTTAATTAAAACTTTCCATACAAAGTGGCATTAGCTAGACACACAAGGCATACCAACTTGCTCTCAGGCTTCCTGCCAGAAAGCCAGCAGTGCTGATGCTTTCCTTCATTTACTTCAAAGTGTCAGCAAAACAGGCAATTTATGACCACATAAATACAGAGCCAACAACCCACAACCACTATCTGCGGCAATAGAGCACAGACACAGCCATTTTGTTGGTCCACTTCCCTCGAACTGGTTCATGTTGCCAGATGCAGAACCAGAGCACACTTTACTAAGTGTCTTCTGTAACACCGTGATAAAATAAATTACCAGGATGAGTGTTTAAAAAGGTGTCAGGGAGCAGCATAAACAAATCCCATTAGCAGTCAACAGGATTTGTGCACATATCTACTATTCATCACATTGAAAACTTAACCCCAGGGTATAACACATACAAGCAGTATGAAGATATGTCACATTGTGGAATGAGGTTTGGTTTTGATCAGGATATTGGGATTTTTGGTAGGAAATAAAGATACAGGGAGGAAAGCTTTTTGATATAATATAGTGTTATGACTGTGGGCAGGGATTTAAAAAAGCATCCAATGAAAGGGAGACATCTGAGAAATCATGTAATTGCCAGAATCACAGAACTACCAGGTTGGAAGGGACCTCTAAGATCATCAAGTCCAACCCATGCCTACACCTAATTAAACCATGTTATCAAGCTCTATATCCAGTCTCTTTTTAAACACATCCAGGGATGGTGACTCCACCACCTCTCTGGGCAGACCAGAAGCATTTGAAAAAGTCTGTGGCACAAAACAGCAGCCTTCATTACATGGCACCAGTTCTGCTTTGGAGGGTTTCAGAGATGTGGTATTTGGCAAGCAACTCCAGAGAGAAAAAGTATTTCTGATCACCAGTGTATGTATTCCTATATGTGAAAAATACATCAGAGTCTAGATGATGCCACTTAGCTCTGCTAGGTGCTGATTGTCATACACGAGCTTTTCACACTGAAGTTGAAATTAACTAGAGTGGCTTTAAATTCAGAATAGGTGTCCTGTGTGGCCAGCACTGATAATTCTCTAATCTACATTTCCTAAAAATGAAAGAAATCTTACAAAGTTATTTTATAGTCAGAACCTGACAGGAGCAGTTCTGTTAAGACCAGAAACATACCAACAACTGAAGGTATCTGCAAGGCACTGAGGCCCAAGCTCAGGATGAAATCTCAGCTTAAGGAAAAGTTCATCCTTGTCTGAGAATTATTTTATTCTTTCCTGTGCAAGAACAAATGACTGAACTGGGGCATGAGTACATTCAACTGACTTCATTGTTCAGCAAGACTGACCTTTAGTTTATACCTTGACATATTTTTATTCCAAATGTATTTCTTGAAAGCAAAACCAAACAGTATTTTCCTCACCCTGCATACCCTTGGTAAAAAGTATTGTTAGAAAATTCAGGTGAAATTTTGACTAACAGGATGGGAGCAAAGGAATTTCACTGACTTCAGGAATGCCAGGGTTTTGCCCTTCAGCAGGAGCTTGAACAGGGTATTATAGGGAGCACACCCCTGTATAATGGGGAGCCAGCCACATACACAACATAACTGAAGGGTCTTGCTCAGAAACTCTGTGCCTCCTGAACCTTCCAAAGCATAAGGGAACTGGAAACACAACAAAAAAGGTGTCTGCAATTTTGCTCACACATTAATTACCTGAGATCAACTGGAGAAGTAAATAAACGCACCAGCATTCCAATACAAAGAAAAACACACACACAAAATCCAGCCACTGAGATGTTAAGTCCTCTTTGTAATTTCAAGCACCAGCCACTTTTGAAGAAGGAACTTACGGTATTAAAGGTTATAATTGAAGTGCAAGTGTAATCCTATAATTAAAGACTCTGCAGGCAATAATCAGATGGTCTTACAAAAATTCTAAGATGTAACAAAGAAACATAGTAGGAGAGTTAAATAATTCTGAGTATTAGAGCTACAGCATGAAGCTGGTGTAGAAATGGAGATGATTTTCCCTAACAAAAAGATACCTGCCAGGTTGGCTGGTTAGTTTGTGTAAATGCCTTTGAAAAGCTCTACATGAGGCAGAGTAGAGCCTTATTGTAAAACAGACTTCTGTAAAAATGTAACAGAGAAAACATTAATGAGATGAATTCAAATAAAATACATTTCTTTTATACTTTTATTTTTAAAAACATAGATTATATCCAAATATTAATTCACATTTTAGAGTTAAGGATGCAGCTGCATTAAGAAAATTTTCAAAAGCTGTTCACCATAGGTTAAATTTTTTGTGAATTTATTCGTATGTATAGGAAGAAAAATATTTATTAGATGGACTGGTAAAATAAAAATATTTATTTTCTATATTTTGTTACATATGCAACCATTTTATGGAACTTAAGCCCCAAATATGAACACTGATTGAGCTTTTTATATTGTAGTGGGCCTGGCTGAGATGGAGTTAATTTTCTTCATAGCAGCCTGTATGTGCCATATTTCAGACCTGTACTCAAAACAGCATTGATAGCACATCCGTGTTTTGGCTATTGCTTAGTAGTACTGCTAATATTGCTTCATCAAGTCCTTCTCTGTTTCCCACTCTGTTCCCCTGCCTCTAGTAGGCTGGGAGGAAACACAATGGGAAGAGGTGACCAGAAGTGACCAAAGGGATATTCAACGCCCATATGATGCTGTGCTCAGCAATAAAAGCTGAAGGAAGAGGGAACATTCATGGTTAGAGCATTTGCCTTCAACAGCAATTGCTATATGTGTTGAGGCTCTGCTTTCCAGAAAGTGGCTAAACATCTGCCTGCCAATGATGTTATTCTTTCTCTTCCTCCTTATTTTCCCTTGTGCACTTTCACTTCACTTATTACTATCTTATCTTGACACATGAATCTTCTTACCTTCCTTCTCTTTTCTCCTCATCCCATGGGACAGTGGAGTGAGAGAGCAGCTGTGCAGGTGTTTGGTTGTTGGCTGAGGTGAACCCACTGCATCATCCGTAAACACTTCATGACATTTTTTGTAGATCCACAGCAAAACAGACATTTGTTATCCTACTACTTCATTAGTTAGACATTGCTACTTCGGGGTTTAGTTTCATTATTACCAAAAACAGTAAAAAGTATGAGGAGTAGTATTCAGAGAAGAGACTCAAGTAAGTTAACAGAGGGTAAGCCTTCAAGAACTGTATGTTTAAGGCAGCTACCAAGCTGCAGAAAACAAAGTGAAGAGTTCTGCATGGCACTGGTCACAAGGAGATCATAAAGAATTTAGGTCAATTGAGTCCAAGTGGATAAACTGAGTGCAAGAGGCAGAAGATGCACAACAGATACTCTGAGAAGATAGACAGAAAACAGGAAACTGGGCACAAAGGTCAGTAGTAGTGTGCGTGGCAAACACCAAATCAAATTAAAAGAGGAAAACTTAGCAAAATGCGATAAAGGAAACAACTGACAAAGGTAAGTGGCCAATCTACAGGGAACCTGAAGTTCTGTGTACGGTTAAGTTCCGGAGGTACAAACACATAAAGCTGTCAAGAAATAGAGAGATCTTGACCCCTTATATCCTGGATCCATTGGCACTGGGGTAGTGAACATCTAGGGTGAAGAAGAAAACTTCCCTTCTGCTATCTGATGTGAGCAAGCAATCATTTATAACTGGATCAACATGCTCAGGTCCACTTCCTCTCCTTCTTGCTGACTTACACCCAGAACAAATGCTGCTGAGAGAAGCTGTGGGTTATCAGAAGAGAACCACACTCCATGTTGAAAGGACAAATTTTGCAACAGAGAGGCCATCTATGCACTGAAGGCTTGAGTCACCCTATCTGAAGGGGTATGTGATCTATTAATAAATCTGAGCTCTCATTAAGAAAAGCATAGGCTAGAAAAAATGGCCAGGTGTGTAAAAGGGGAAATAACCCTTGAAAACCGAGAGACAGTCAGTATAGGATGTTACACATTTTGTTGTCCTATATTTAGCTGCATACTAGACCATGTCTGTCCTAAGTCCCATAGCCACCTTCATCATTTTGCATTATTCAGCTTCCAGGATGCAAAGCAATAAACCAGTTGAAGACATTGCAAGTTCATTATTTAGGAAATGGTAGTAAAAGAGTCCATGTTGGTAGATATTATTTTGCAGATCACTACTGTAACAAAATTCAACAATAGGAAGGTTTATGCAGTAGCAGAGCAGAAGAGACAAAGCATGTTATGGCTTCATTCAAATAGTGTCACTTCCAATTAAGAAGCGAAAGAAAGACAATAGTGAACACCATGAGAATTTAGGTCAAACCAGATCATTATTTCTGTACATTTAAAAATCACACAGAAAAGAACATGCCCTTAGTGTTCAGCAATGGACAGTTTTGTGGAGATCCCTTAGAAGCTGGCAGAGGTGTCAGAATAAAGACAGCAACAGTTCAGGACTAATGCCAATAAAACCCATGAAATTTAGAAACCACGTGTAAACACAGCCTTTCTGCAGCCAACAGGAAAGAAGAAACTAGGTCCATATTATCTTGAAAACACTACAGTCTGTTCATATCTGGAGCTTATAAATGAATACTATTTCTGTAACTTTCTAATCAAAATCAAATATAAGAATAAGAAGCCAGTAACTGTCACTGACCAGAAAACTGATGAGTCTTTCCAAATCTCTTCATCCTTCGTCTATACCAGTCATATTACTTGCCCAGCTCAGCTACCATCTAAGGCTATAAACATGCCAGTGTAAGTAGACACTGGTTTTTCCATTTATCACATGACTCAAATCACTGCTGACAGACCTGGCATAAGAAGATTTACTGTAACCTTCCAGGATGGCTGACTGGAGTATGATTTGGAAAGAAAACTGTCTGCCTCCAGAAACAATGGCTGTGTTATGAAACTCTGAGATCACTGGACAAGGCTGTCCACTGCCATTCACCACCTGGCTGCCCATCACAAAGCACCAAATCAGTCATCAGCACATTACAGAAACTACCAGCTGCATTAGCCACTAGTGCATCAGGCTGAACACAAACCCTTACAAAGACCACAATAAAAATAACCCTGAGTTCACAACAGGTCAATCAGAGTGCCTGGAGATCAGACTTCTTTGCTCTTTTTGTTGCTTTTTCCTTCTTTCTTCCAAAATAGTTTGAATTAAACCTAGTGACACTAGCCCTCAACAGCCTAAGCTCTGGCAACAGATCTCACAAGCGTTAGCTGCTCTCTTAGCTCTGTGGCCTTTCTTGAGGTTCAAACCAATGGAGGGGAAAGGGCACACCACACACGTACGGCAGGAGAACCCAGACAGACTTGGATGTGGCAGCTAACTTCTAATTAGCCAGAGGTACTAGTGGTAGTCTGTGCAATTCACAAGTCCAAGCCCAACTGAAACATATGCCCATGCAAGACTCCTCAAAAAAAAAGGAACAAATGAATACAGCTCCAGAAATGGAGCCATATTGCATATACACTTCAGCAAATGTCCTCATGCTTCTCACCTTCTGCTTCTCACAATTGCTTCCCTCAGTCTGCTAAACTCACTGAGAGACCAAATGGCTGGGCACTGGTGGTTACATTACACTTAGGCCATCTTTTGAAGCACTCTGATATAAGTTAGAGCAGGAAAAGAAAACTGAGCATGTCATCCAGGAGAAATACTCTCCAGCTTGTGGACATAGTGTAAATGTGTTATACAAGCTAAGGTTTCCAAACTGAAGAACACATGTAACCACATATTAGAGCGCCCCTGAACATAACAACAGCAGCGGCAGGCAGTCAGAGTTTACTGCAAATCCTCCGGATGCCTATCCTTGCAGAACAACTTCCACACATCAAGAGGGTTTCCACGAAATAAAAATCCCTTCTCTAAAGCCATTTACATACTTTTCCCTTTCACAGAGGACAATAGCATCAGCAATTGCCTTCGCAAGACTGAAATAAGTGCACAACACGAACAATACAACACATGAGAAACCCAATGGTATATGTATCAACCTCTGCTATTCCAATGCTGATGTCTATTGTTGATTTAATTAACTGGGGGAAAATTAACACAACAGAAAAAAGATGAGAGCCGAATACAAGACAACACAGAGAAACCACAATAGTTTAATATTTAAAAGCCTGGGATCAGCTCTCAAATTAAATTGAAATCAATAGGAATTCACCTCTTTGTTAGCAATGTCAGTGCGCATTAACAACACAACTTCTTACAAAGAGCTAAGAAATACCTGCCCCACATGTGAATTTTGTCAAAGTTGTTCTGATCAGTCACTTTTATTGACTTCATTATTTAGTCCATTCAACAGGGATTATCCACTATAAATAAACCCTGTACACAAAATTAAGAGGAAGGTATAAATAAGAAAGGAACCAGAACACTATGTACCTGACAACTTCTAAAGATCTGGTGACAGGAAGTGATTCAGTTTTTGAGACAGAGTTTTGCAATTTTGTTACATGTTTTGTGAAGATTATAATTAGCACTGTATTATCAGAACTAAATAAAAATTGATTTTACAATAAAACAAACATTAAATTACCCTATCTTATAGAAAAAATAGTTTTGTTCCTCATGATATTTCCAGGTAAATACAGTATTTCTTTCCAGGCAGAGAATTAATGTAACAAACTGTCCTGGGTTCAGCAGTAGCAGTCATTTTTTCTCCTTCTTAGTACCTGGTGCAGTGCTGTGTTTTTGACTTTCAGCCTGGGAACAGAACTGATAGCACCAATGTTTTTAGTTACTGCTCAGTAATGTTTACTCTGACCAAGGACTTTGTGAGCGTCATGC
Source organism: Agapornis roseicollis (assembly GCA_002631895.1). NCBI lineage: Eukaryota > Metazoa > Chordata > Aves > Psittaciformes > Psittacidae > Agapornis > Agapornis roseicollis. The sequence continues at coordinate 53,966 of NDXB01012223.1, read as the reverse complement.
TCTGCCAGGGAGGAGGGGAAGCCAGGAGAAAGCAGAGACAGGACACCTGACCCAAACTGACCAAAGAGGTATTCCATACCATAGCACATCATGCCCAGGATGTAAACTGGGAGTTACCCAGAAGGGCTGGTTCACTACTGGGTGGGGCAAGGTATCATTTGGCGGGTGGTGAGATGCTGTATTCTCTTCCCTTGTTATTTCCCTTATCATTATTATTGTTGGTGTTAGCAGTAGTGATTTGTGTTATACCTTAGTTACTGCACTGCTCTTATCTAAACCTGTGGGAGTTACATTCTTTCGATTCTCCTCCCCATCCCTCTGGGAAGCAGGGGGAGGATAAAAAGGGGGAGAGTGAAAGAGAGACTGCATGGCTGATTTATGGCTGACTGGGTTTAAACCATGACACAAACCCAAGTTTTCCAAAAACTCTCAAGTTTTAGGCAGTCTGTTTGTAGGTGTTTATAACTTTTTAAAAATTATCAGTAAAATCTCAAGATTTTCTTGTTCACAGTTAACAGTCCTCTGTGAAAATTAAATTCAAAATGCACTGCAATGGGGAGAACAAAATACCTGACAAGTACTCAATCACTAACTAAAATATGGTACCAATTTCAAGAATACCTGATGTAATTTCCCAGTTTACACATAGGAGGCTGCTAGCATGGAAATCCACTCAGCCTATTGCCTCCCAGAAGCAGGAAATCCTTTATTTATTGTAATTGGTTCAAAACCATCTGTGCAAAGTGCAAAATAGCAGAACACAGTGCAGAGACGAAGCAGAGAACTTAATTTCCCCAGATGTGCCTTTTGTCATAAACCCCTGTTTGTGGCCACAAAAGAGAATTTCATATTGTCTGTAATATTCCTTGTAAGGAATTTTCATTTGCATAGTAATCAAGATTCAATCTGGGAGGAAAAAAGAAATAAAAGAATGACATTTCAAGGCTACTAATCAAACATGATTCTTTACTTTGCCATTGCTTTATAATGCTAAGAAAAGATAAAGAGACTATCCTAAGAGTAAAAAAATGTTTAAATTAGCACAGAAGGAGCTCATATGCCACTGAACAGTGGCAAAAATAACTAACACACCTCAATGTAATGTAACATAACGTGTTTATTTCTCTTTACAGAATGTCTTTAGTTAACCTGAGTGTTAATGTTCTGCAGAGGCAAACAATTAAAAGCAGAAATCCTCAAATGGGAAGTTTGCAATTCCATTACTGTACCCTCAGTGACAGTTATCTTAAACTCAGCATACTGACAAAACAAAATTCTTCACTTACCTAAAATAAAACCAAAGTTTCCTCTTCCTAAAAAGCCACTACCATTTCACACAGACACAAAATACCCCATTGACTGTGTTGCCTCATGAGGCAGCAGTACCCATGCTGGCAAGAGCACAAGGGACCAGCAGCCCCTGGTAGCACCTGACTCAGGTGAGGCTGCAGCTCACACTGAAGCCTTGTGTAACCACTGTGGGAGCTGATGCCTCAGAAAACCAAGCTGCTTTTTCTTACTTACCACCCCTGATTCCTGCAGGCATGCAAAATGCTGCTTCCTGTGTGCTACCTAAGGGCAAGCTAGCCTCCCCTCTTCCCAACAGTTCAGAAGAGGTGAGCTAGTTCTCCAGATACCAGATTAAAGGTGCTCTGCCACTCACAGGACAAATGTTTTGCTAGGCTGCCATGTGACTGGGGCCCAAACGGTGAAGTCTTTGACTAGCTTGTACTAGAAACATAAAAGCCTACAAACAAGCATAAAAATCAGGGAGTTCACATAGGGGAGGAATGGTCTATAGTACCTTTGTTCCACGGAGAACTCACACTCCCCTGTAGAAAACCCATACTGGTACCTGGGCAAGTTGATACTGTGACAGCTTGTGCAGATGCAGGCATTGTGGTGGAAGTATGATCATGCTGCCTGCTGACAGATATAGGATATCTGATACTTAAGAAGAGCACTCAAAAATGCAGGAAGTAGAAAATATGGATTCAAAAATGTTGGATTTTGGGTTTGTTTGGGGGTTTTTGAGACATTTGGGGTATAACATTGAATCACGCAGAATAAGAGATGGAGGGTATCTTATATTCAGTATGGATTATGTGAAGTGGCAAAATACAACCTATCCTACCCTAATGCTCTGTTGTCCTGGTGTTATTTTCCAAACCCCAAAAGCAGGAAGGATGCCCTGTGTCACTAGCATAATGCCTTCTTTAGCATTCTTGCTGTGACCCACAATGCCTTGGGGATACCATCTGCCTTTGCACTATATGGCCTGTATGCCACATGCCTGTCAAAGCAGTCAGAGCTGTACAGCGAAGAAAACTCAATCACGAGGATAAAAAGAGCAGGATTGCTAGCTTGTGTATTTTGTATAACAATACATTCAGAAAACGTAAAATTTTTAGATTAGAGACATAACAGCCACGCTATTTATGGAGATGAAAAGCGTAACAGCAAAGGTGAAAACTGACCTCTTAGTGCCAAACATGATGGCGAGGGCTTGTTTCACATTTACGAATGCACTGCTCTGCACAGGCTGTTTCTGTTGACCTGGATGAGAAGCGAGAGAGAGATATTTAGATCAAGCAACTCGGGACCTTGATTTTAATATCCTGAACTAAAAGTACATTAAACACCTTACAGTGCAACTTTAGAGAATACCTGGCAATTTTACACAAAGGTTAACAAAACAATGTAAAGGTTAACAAACAAAAGATAGAAGTTAAAAACCTAAGACCAAATCCTTGGGGCTTAAGCCCGAGGTTGTTACAGCAGTTACTCCACAAAAGAGTTAAGTATAATGCCATGTGGTAGTGGAATATCTAAAAGCCCTTGCTCTGAAAGGGAAACTCTTGTGCCCAACTGAAATTTGGGTGCCTCAAAGCAACTAAACAAGATCTTTCTGAATTGCTACTCTGAACATAGCTATATAAATTACATCTTAATGTCATTTTGGTGAATTTGCTAAATCACTATCTTGGTAAATTAGTCATTATTCCAAAAAGAAACCATTCATATAAGTAAGAAATTTCCTGGAGCAGGCCTATGAAGTATGAACTTCAGGAAATGTCGTTCTTTGAATAATAAAAAATTCCAACCATTACACAAAAAAATAAAAACATAGAAATATAAAATAGTAATGGAATAATCAGGTCAGGAGGAACTACCCAGTCCAACCCTCAGCACAAAGCAGGTGTAATCAGATCAAAGATTTGTCTGTTGACTTTTGAACATATCTACAATCTCTCTGGGGATCCAGTTCCGGTACTTCACCACCATCACAGCAAAAACATTTTTCTCAATACCTAATCAGAATTTTCCATATTGTAACTTGTGCTCACTACTTCTTATTGTAGCACTGTATAGTTACACAGAAAAACCTAGCTCCTTCTCTTCCAGCCCGGGTTCCCTCAATAGCAGCACTGCCCACCAGAACAATGATGACAAATTGGAGGCAGCAGTCATTCACAAACTTGCCTAGGCTGCACTCTTCATCACTGATGTAGAGCAAAAACCTTACTTCTGTTGCCCAAAGTCATCAGCTTTCCCCCTTCTCTGTCTTGAGAGCCACCTTCCACTACTTTTTCACGCATGGTCTGCATCTGTCCCTCCTTCCTCATTTTGTGTGGCTCAGGTTCTTATCTTTGCAGAGTTTATGCAAGGACCCCAGGTATCCCCTCTTTACTTCTCTGTTGATGCATGGTTTGCTCATAATTTCTGCAGTTCCTTCCCTATGAAAGTCAGTTCCTCCTTCAGACTGCCTGTCCCTAGGACAAGCCCCCATCACTAAACCCCAGCTTTTCACCTCCCTCAGTGTGACTTTTAGGCCAAGAAGGTTAGTGACAGTCGCTGCCAGGAACGTACCTTGTGGGGTGTGAGACCATCACTGCACACCCTCCAAGCCATCCTAGGAAAGTTAAAGCAGGGATGCTCTCTGTCCCTACTGTGCTAACGGCTGTGACAAGGGTGTCACTGCTGTTCCCCATAAGCTTAGCTATCCCACAGCCGGAGACAGCCATTCCCAGCAGCAGTCTTATTCAGTATAAGGTGCCAGAAGCAATGCCCATCAGAACTGGAAGCAGAGACTCAAACTGCCACAAAAACTGGGAAGAGCAGGCCAGGCAGTGCCCTGCATGCTCCCAGCCTCACAGAGTCCCTTCTACAGCACCTGTTCACAGGACTCCAGCCTTTCACTGCCTAAGGAGCAGCTGAAGAGCAAGTGGAAAGAGCAGGCAAGCACCAGCCTCTCCAGCTCAAGGCTTCCCCCACCAGCTCTCTTCCCATGAGACTGCAATGGCTCCAGACATTGATTCACTTCCCTTGTGAATGCCATCACACATGCCCACTGCCCTCACAACATGTAATTCTGATGCTAATGAAACCATTCTGACCTATTCCCAAATGTCTAGCTTAAAGCAAAAAGATATAGCTTACAAAATAAATAAAATTCTATCCTAGTTTAGTTGATTTTTTGAAATATAAATGTGCAATTTTGTCCATTAGGAAGAAGCTGTGATTACATGATCCTGACTGACAGTAGGGCTTTTGTCTACAAACTCACTCCTAAATTAGTAAGATGCTCAAGGGGACTTCACATCTCTATGTCAAACCAGATAAAATGACACCAGGTAAAATGTCTTGTTACCTCCAAGCAAGAAAGTGGCATTTTCACAGCACCACGTTTTACTAGGGGTCTGGGCAGTGACATTTTTGTCTCAGTTTACCACCTGATCTTAAAGCATTTCCTTTCTTGTTTTGTGTAGGGCTTTTTGTCTTGGTGTGGCTCCTTCACTTGTACAGCTGCAACGAGTCAAAGGGAATCTCCCTCTTCCTTCCCATGCCCTCTTGTTCCAGTTTCACTGCCTTGCAGCTGGGCAAGCAACACAAATAACATTAGCTGAAGTACATTTTCCTTCCCATGCAATTATTCTATTCTCTCTGCCACTCACTAAATCAGTCACTTTACACTGAGAGCATAACAAATACATGCTCCAAGTTAACTGTCTTGATTGGGATGTTCTAAAGCCTCTAAGCCAAGTATCCACTCCAATTGAAAAATCAATGGATTTGAGGCACACATATTCCCTGCATGTTTTGGGAAATCATACTCCAATGCATATTTATGATTGTCAGGCTGACTTGGAGCCTAAGCTACACAGCACAGAGATGGAAGATGGATTATTCCATGATTCTGTGATTCTATGGATGAGATTAAGGACTGCAATTCAGCCTCTGCCCCACTGCATACATTAAGTATCTCAAGCCATTTAGACAGCTGATTATATAATGTGGAGCCTAAATATGCAAACGCACTACAAAGACCTGAGTTAGGCATTCCTCTTCTCTTTGAAGTAGCAAGGTTCAAGCGCCTTAGTTTAGTTTTCAGAAGTATTTAGGTTGTGACCTGGAAGTCCAGGTCCCATATTTGAAAATGATACAGTCACTTAAGATCCCAGGAGTACATTGAAAACTTTAACCCCAGTTTATTCAACCATTTGATGGTCATCTCTGTTTCCACTAAAGAGCATCATTCACAAGCATTTAATCTATTTTAAGCACCATACATTCGTAGGTAAGGCTGCCTTTATATCCATAAGAACTTCAACTGAAGGGCTCTGACGCTTTCTGCATCCTCTTGGGTATAAATAATATTGGTGATGACATAAGGTACTGCAGTTTCTCAGAACACAAGACAAGTTATTTGAGGAAAACAAACAGGTATGAAACTGCTGAGTACTGAAGCATCCTCCCTTGAAGGTGACTGGTGCAGAAGTAGATAAAGCAATGTGCTGGATGTTACCATCTGTACCAGCAGAAACTCTGCTGGCAGCATCATTTCCTTTTCCTTGAGGCACAACCATATTTTTTTCAGAAGAAAAAAACCAAAAACAAAAACAAACAAACAAACAAAAAAAAAAAACACAAAGAATTGATAAAAGCACCAAACATATTAAATGAAACATTAATTTGGACTTTGGACATTTTTTCCCTTACAGAAGGTTTTTGCATAGGAACACTTCCCATGGCATTTCACTGGTTTAGTGAGGGCTGTTGTGTCAGCTACTGCCTTTCAGTTGAATCTCATCCCTCTCTGATGGAAGCTACCATCCTCAGGGTAAAGTGTCAGAATAGCCTGGGAGAATCATTCTTGCTCTCTTCTAAACAGCCACATTAAACATCTAAGAAAGCCTGTTTAAAATAACAGACTCCCTTTGCACTAGAACACATGAGAAACATTGTTTATCTGTTAAAGATGCCACTTTATACAGTAAAACTGGCACAAAAATTCAGTAAACCTTTTCATCTACATCTGATATATTTTAAGCATAATTCACCCATGTAGATCTGAGTACAAATATCACAAATAAAAATATCACAAATAAAAATATTTTTGGTTAAGAAACAATTGTATTAGGATAAATGCAGCATTTGGAAAATGGAAAACTGTTCATACAGAATTACAAACGATCTTTATCAATGACCTGGAGGAGGCAATGGGCTGCACTGTAATCGGGTCTGCAGATGGCACCAAATCATGGGAGACCAGTTGATATGCTTCAGGCAGAGCTGTCATCCAGGGAGATTTGGACAGGCTGGAGGGATGAGCTAATGGGAATTTATGAAATTCAGCAAGGACAAATACGAAGTCCTGTACTTGGGAAGGAAGAAATTCTTGCAATGGCACAGGCTGGGCACTCCGGCTGGAAGCAAGCTGAGCACAAGCCAGCAGCATGCCATGGTGCAGAGATGGAGAACGGCATCCCAGACTTTACCAGTAGGAGCATGGCCTGAATAGAGGGAAAGATCAGCCCCCTTTATTCCAAAATCATCAAGCCATTCCTGAAGTAATGCACCCAGTTCTGCAACCTGCCCTCAATGCAGTTCAGCAAAGGCCCCCAGGCAGGTCAGGCTGGAGAACCTGCCCTGTAAGGAGACACTGGGGGGAGCTGGGCTGCTCCAGCCTAGAGAAGGGGTGGCTTCACAGGACCTAACCACTCCTTCCAGTACTAACAGGGATGTTATTAAGAAGAGAGAAGCTCTTCACAGTGATGCATGGTGGGAGGATGAGAGACAGTAGGTGTGAACTGAAACAAGAGGCTTTGACTGGATATCAAGAGATGCTTTTTACCATGATCACAGTTGGGCAGTGGTCCATATTGCCCAGAGAGGTTGTGTAGCCTCCCTCCTTCAAGTTTCTCAAAACCTGGCTAAATAAAGCCCTGACCTACCCACACAGATCTCACTGCTGACCATGCACTGAGCAGGAGAATTGACTGGAACCCTTTTGAAGTGCCCTCCAACTTGAATTCTCCTGAGATCCTATGAGTTTACTTAAGTTACAGTATGATGAAGTGACAGTGAGAGCTAATGGGGTGGAAACAAAATTTGCACTTTAGTTAAGCTTTACATGTTTTATATTGCTTTAAATTCTTCATACTCACACTCCAAAGGCAGGGCCTTGGTGTTGATAGGCCCTTCCAAAGGACTGCAGTACTACTCAAACACTTCCCTGTACTCAGCTACATCACCCACTGTTATCCACATAAATTTTGTTAAACTGTGCTTTCATACATTTGAGGGCTTTTGAGTAATTTCTCCCAATGCTACCAGAGATTAAAAACATGTAATCTTGGAATTCAGTGTGTGATAGTATTAAACTTAAATAACATCCCTTATTACAAGTTACTGATTTGCTGGCACTTATTAAAAAAATATTCTGATAAACACATCAGTACCCTTAAACAAAACAGAAGAAAAGGATAAGATCACCTACAGCAGAACATTTCTGGTAGGTCAGTACTTCTCTCCTGTTCTCTGTCTTGAAAACATTAGTTTTCTCCCTGCAAATGTCTGCCTTCTTCCATACCTGGGGAACTATTTTAATATAGCAGCCTGAACTTCTCAGGGTAAAAGGAGCTGAGTGAAATGCAAATCCATCCAAAACACATAAAACAACAAAATGTCACCTGAATTTTCAAATACTTTACACATCAGAGTAAAAAACTAAGATACAAAGTGACACGAGAAACTGTTTCACAGCAAGTAAGCCCTTTGCAGTATAATAGCATAATTAGCTAGGATCACAACATCTTCCCAAAAGCTATGCTTCAGAAAACATGACTTATGTCTACTCAAAGTCACCAGGAACATACAGGGTTAACCAGGAGAAATGTAATGACCCCGAGGATACAAACAGTGAGATTGATTAATTCTGGCCTTAAGCTCTGTGAAACCCTGTCCCAGATCACTCATTTCAGCCTTCGTAGCACATTGCACAACCGTTTCTAAATTAAATCATTTATTCAAACATTTACAAAGCACACATTTATCCTCTATATAGTCTAGCTTGATTTTTTCTGTTTTGTTTAATTAACACTTCAAACACTTAACACTTGAAAAAAGTATACCTTAACATTCAAATAAACAATTAGCAGTTTAGTTTAGCAGCTCCTGGTGCTAACTCTTTAGTGGCTTCTTAAGCAATTTAAATGATAAATAAAAATAAATGAGGCAATAAAATGAAGTCCTATCCAAACAGACCAAAACAAAATATAATTACTAATGTAAAGGCTGATCTATCTGAAAGGTAAATGAAATCCTTAACAGCAATTCTCATGCAGTGAAATAAACCTGACTGCCATCTGTTGTTGATTAAAGGTCATTTCAGTATCAGGAGTTTAATAAATAATTCATTTTGCCTATTTTAAATCATGAGGGCAGTCAACATTATGGCCATCCAGAAGTACTAACTCTCTGTTTTTTTCTGATATCTGAAGGGAAAGTATTTAGAAATATAAAAATTAACTTCATATATTTCAGTATGGTGATTATTTTATCTGTCAGCAGTCTTTTACAGCAACCAAAGATCTAATATTATTGTCTATTACAATTACATTTGTAATCCTGTTAATCTTCTTACACTTCCGGTTTTTTTCTTTACAAATTAATTGCATTATGACTGCCGTATGCTTTTCATTTGAATGACAGTTTCCATGTCAGATGTTTTCTTCTTCCAAAATGAAGTTAAATATTTTGGGTTTAAGATAACAACAAAGAATTACCAGTTTGTCTCTTCATCCCAGTGCCAGCCCAGATGACCTCATCTGATAATCTTTCTTTTATCCTTTGTTTCTAAATCCTCATGTTTCATTCTTTAAAACAATATGATCACCAAAGCCTCAGGATGTCCTTCATTTCCATTTGCGTTGTTTCTCTTCCCTTCCTACACTGTACAATACCACGTATGTATCTTTCTCATGTCATAGCTAAGCACAGCTTCTGCCACAAAGTCCACACAGTTTATACAATGCAGCAATGCCAGTGTGCTCTAACTCATTCCCTGGTAGATGATCTGCCTTTGCCTGTAGGTAACTCAAGGCAAACCCCAACAGCTATAATAGAAAGAATTTCTTGGCAAGCTCTCTGTGAGCATGCTAAAGAAACATTGATTTTTAAAGAAAACTGAAAAAAATACAGAAGCATTTGCCCTGGGTATTTTGCCCTCTTTCACCTTCACAGCAGACACACAGCTTCCTTTCCCATGATTTCAGGATGAAGGGACATTCCTCTACAACCTTCAGATCATCTTAAAATATAAATTCCTTGGAAATCGAAGATGGGGGGAAAAATATAAAACCCTGCTTCTCCTTCTCTAGGCACAATAGCTGGGTTATAAATTATTGAGTAAGTAGTGGATGTGACTATGAACAGAAAGCAGCACAGTTAGGGAGAAGACTCACAGGGAGTAACCAGGACAGACCAGGATTGCATTATTTTTATTTGCAAAGAGTTATAAAGCCTGGTGAAGTTGGGGGATGGGGGTGCTGAAATTTCAAGTACACTAAAAAAATTGGCTAAAAGATCCCTTTCCAAACGCTCACCTGAAGTCAATGAACGTTAATGAGAAAACTAAATCTGCTGAGACAGAAAAGGCAGCTGCAATGATTCATGTACTGCTCCTATAAGGTGTGAAGTTGGTGCTATTTATCCATTCCTTTCTTCTTTGGGAAAATCAAGATTACCCCAAAGCAGAAACAAAAGTATCATGACCTTAACGTTCCTCAAAGCTGAAGTAACTAACACCACTTGCAGCAGGCAGGCTGCAGCTTTCAGACATCATTCAGTGACAGTTTTCCCCCAGTAGCAAAGGAGGTCCTACTCTCTTCAGGCCTATTCTGGTTTTTAAGTCCAGTACCACAGTTTGTGTCCCTTTAGTTGTACAAACATAATACTATATAGGACTACACTAAAATCAAACAGCTGAAACGAATCAGGTTAATACCCCCCCTTAAAAAAAAAAAAATTAGACATTTCATAGGTATAGTGTACAGCACAGGTTGCATGGGCACAAGGAGAGCGTCTGTGAACTCTAGAATCATAAACATAAATCATAATCATAAAGTCTGTTTTATAAACAGACTTTAAAGTCAAAGCAGTATCTGAGTTATAACTTCTGAAATGGTCATTAAAGTTTAAAATCTGTAAGAAATATTTGGACCTTCTGTAAAATTAGTTCTAAAGGGCATTCCAAAGAGAGGTCTTAATCTGCACAGGAAAGACACAATCTCTCAGATTACATACCCCCTGTATATAATAGATATAAAATCAAGACTGTGTTGACCTTGGCTGGATATCAGATGCCCATCAACTTTTTGTCTTGTTCCCTCTCTTCAACAGGACAAGGGGAGAAAATAAGACAGATATCTCATGGGTCAAGATAAGTATAGGGAGCTTACTCACCATTACCATCACAGGCAAAACAGACTCAACTTGGGGAAATTAATTTTTTTGGTAATTAATTGTAGCAGAGTAGGACAGTAAGAAATAAAAGCATATCTAAAACCCTCCCCTTCATTCTGGACTTCTCCATAGGTGCAGTCCTTCAGGAACAGATTGCTCCAGAGTGGGTCCCCTCCATGGGGTGCAGTCATTCAAGAGCAAACTGCTCCAGCATGGGTCCCCTAAAATGTCACAAGTCCTGCAGCAAACGTGCTCCAGTGTGGGCTCCTTTCTCCATGGGGGCACATGTCCTGCCAGGAACCTGCTTTAGTGCAGGCTTCCCATGGGGTCACAGCCTCCTTTGGGCATCTCCCTGCTCCAGTGTGAGGTGGTCCCCAGGCTGCAGGTGGAGATCTGCTCCACCATGGACCTCCATGGGCTGAAGGGGTCAACTTGTTTCCCTATGGTCTCTTCCATAGGCTGCAAAGAATTTCTGCTCTGGCACTGGAGCACCTCCTCACCCTCTTTCTTAACCAATCTGCTGTTCACCTCTTTTTTTTTTTTCCTCTTTTTTCTTTTTTATTTTTTTTCCCTTAATACTCTCATACAGCTGCCATGGCTTTTTTTACCCTTTCTTAAGTACTTTATTGAACAGGCACCACCAGCATCACTGACAGGCTAAAAAGTGGGTCCCTCTTGGAATGCCTGGCACCAGCTCTGTCAGACACGGGGGCAGCTCCTGATGTCTTCTCACAGAAGCCACCCCTGCAGTCCTACCACTACCAACACTTTGCTGTGTAAACCCTGTGCACAACCACCTCCTGTCTCATTACAAGCCATTTGAGAAACTGTGTATCAGATTTCTGTGTATCATTTCCTAATGCTGCAGAAAAAATATAACCTGGTTATATAATTTACAGCAGCAGAGTGAGGACTGCAGGGATCATAAGTAATTCCACAGAAATAGAAATGTAGTGATAAAACAATTCCTGGGACCAAAGCTTATGAACTGCTCTCTTTCCTGTACTTTTTTGCACTATTATGAATGTAGTACTATAAGCCCAGTTCCAGTATTACACAAGCATTGTATTTTTTACCGGATAAAAGCCCTCTCCCCTCAGAGTAAAATAATGTTAACTAAACATGATCCGTGGCAGGGAACAGAATTATACACACCTGAGACTCCAGAGAGCCGAAACAAAGATAGAAACCTTGGAGAATGAAGAAACGGAAATGAGCTTTGGCTGCAGTTATCTAATTCAAAAGGGAGCAGAGTACAACTCTAACAGACAATGCAAAATGTCAAGCACACAAGTTTATTAGCTATCATTATAAAAAGAGCCATTACAGGGTTTTTGTTGCTGATTACAGATGCTGCAGACAACAAGAGTAATAGATTCATCTTCAAAATATATGGATTTTCTTTTTCACATCTTGACTTTTAAGCTAATGCTATGATAAAGATTTTCATTTTAACTGCAGTTCTAGTGATAATTACTTATATCTAAAAATAAGTAAAAAAAAATGTCACTTAAGTGTACATAAGGATGTAAAGCAGCAATTTCAATATATCTATTTCTTATTAAATAGGCACTCAAGCACTGTCACTCAATCTAGTCTGTGATATTCAAAAGGAGGAAAATAAAAAGAGAATGGCATTTACTCAATACAGTCTGAAGGATATTTATGCTTAGTCATTAGCTGGTTGAAGAATATATCCCAAGATACAATAATGCAGATCTTCCTGACTGTATTACAAATGCTTCTTCTGAGACAGTTCACTTACTAAAGTCTTCCCTAATCAGCTGACAAGTCTTACCGATGCATTCCTGTATACCAACACCAAAAAATCCCTTTCATTCATAATTACTGTGGCTGTCCCACTGCCATTCAGTTAATGACAGTAATGTTTTTTACACTATCTTCTGAAAGCAATAAATACAGAAATAATATAAAAAATTTACAATACCTTGTTTTCCTTTCACAATTTATGTATATCCTGTTTTGCTGTATCCCACTTCTGCTCCTGTTCAAGGAGCTGACTAGACAGTGAAGTTCTCATTTGGAATCAGATCTAGGAGTGCTGAAGACTACAGACTGTGCTACTCTCAAACCTTTCGGGACAGACCTGTAAGAACTGGTGAATAGGTTTTCAAGGTAAGGGTCACACTTCCAATTTCATAAATAACTGAAATATTCCACTTCTTGGCACTAAGCCACTTTCAACCACAGCTGAAGCCAAGGTGGAGCTATCATAACAGAAAAGGCTTATACCTGACTGTAGCCCCTAAAGGTGGTTCTTCATTTCTCTGCCCTTTCCTGGCTGCAGGAGCACTGCAACTTTCCACTTCTCAAGACGAACAGACCAAGTCCTGCTGCTTTCTTTTCCAGCCACAACTGAATTCATGGTAAGTTCGGAAGTTACAAAATCAGCTCTCACAGAAGAAATGATTATTAGAAGAAACTGAATTATTCTGTAAAGTCAGTAAAAACGAAAATAAAAAAAAAAAAATTTGGATTACCCCAAAACTAAAAACTTCCAAAGATGATGAGTTCAACTCTCTTAAGGCTGTATTTGGCAGATAGGTGGAATGAAGTTCCACATGGGAATGTGATCCAATAAAGTGGATCACATGGGTGTCAGCAATTTACGGAATACAATAGGGCTAAAAGTGATCAGGAGTTTACTTGCTTTACACTCTATGCCCAAAACAAAATGTGATGTATTTAAGACATCTGTAGTATATATTGGCCTAACCGTAACCTGTTCTTGAAAACCTCAAAAGACGGAGGTTGTGCAATCTGAAATACTACCCAGCTATTCTAAACATCAGAGATTTGTTCCTGAAAATAATATTCTTTTCCACAACTCAAGCTCATTATGTGTTACCTTCCCAGCAAACACAGAATAATTCTTTACCCTGTTTCTCATTAACACATTTCACATATTTGAGCACTGCTCTCATGTCTCCTCAGTGCATGTCTTCAGATCAAAACTCCCTTAGAATGCACTTTTTCATAATGCCTTGTTTCTAGACTTCCGTTCATCTGTCTTCATGTTTCAAAGTGTGAATGTCCAAAATTGGAAACAATACTGCATGCGGAGCTTAGTAAAATGGGATTTATCTTACATATGGCAACACTGGTTCTATATTCAAGTTTGATACTTGCTTTGTTTCTTCTTCAGCACTCTATGTCAGTAACTAACATTCAGTTTGCTGTTGTTCTCTCAGTTTTTTTCCCCTAGTGTTTCTACACATATCATCATTCTCTGTTTTGTGCTTTGTAAATTCCAAAAACTCATACTTCTCAAAAAGACTTTATTAACACGTTCTGTGATTGCTCCATCCAAGTTCCCATATACTTTAGTGGGAAAATCACTATGTTTATACGATTTAAGGCTTAATAAATAGAAATAATAGAACACCTAATCCATCAATCATCAGTGGGGTCAAAGGGTCTTTGATATTAAAGCTAGAACAGGTAATCTGAATGCAGCATGCTTTATCACCACCACCATGCTCACTGTCATCTAAAAGTACAGGAAATAATGCAATGTTGTTATACCTTTGCTGTCCTCAGGCTAAGAGCTGATAAGACTAAACCAAGTTAGAGGAGAAAAGATTGAGATGCTTTTCCCATCTCTTACAGCTTCAGATAAGTTTTGAAAATCACCTAGAATGCAAGATGTTCCTGCTCATTTTCTTGATGTGAGCCTTTCCTAGAATCATAGAATAGTTAGGGTTGGAAAGGACCTTAAGATCATCCAGTTCCAACCCCCCTGCCATAAACAGGGACACCTCACACTAAACCATGCCACCCAAGGCTCTGTCCAACCTGGCCTTGAACACTGCCAGGGATGGGGCATTCACAGCTTCCCTGGGCAATCCATTCCAGTGCCTCATCACCCTAACAGTAAAGAACTTCTTCCTTATATCCCACCTAAACTTCCCCTTTCCTTTTTTTTCTTAATTCTTCTGGCCTTCAGTTTAGTTCCTCTGCCCTCTCTCCCCCAAACCACCCCACACTCCTCAAACACCCCCCCCCCCTCAAAAA
>NDXB01012223.1:26902-39134 GCA_002631895.1 Agapornis roseicollis | reverse complement strand
CCCCACCAAAAAAAAAAAAAAAAAAAGGAAAAAAGAAAAAAAAAAGTAATAATAATTCAGACCTGGTCTGTCAGAACCTATACTCTGCAACAGCAACACTGCCTTTGACAAGAGATACATCTAAAACCAAGGTCTTGCATAGTCCTGAGCTGGTACAGGTTTGCCAAGTCTCTGAACAGGTACCTACGTCATACTTGTCTTTCTCTAACACCTCTATAAGCATTCATACAAGGAACAGATGATGCATTTCATTTCTCACTGTTCTCTTCCTTATTTCTGTGCATTCATTTCATTTTTCTCCTTACAGGCAGGATCTGACTCACACAGTAGCAAAAACAGTAACCATTTCAACCTGTCCAAATTAACTTCCTCATTTCACTGAAAGAAATGTTCAGAGACAGTTACCACAAAAACTGCCTGCAGCTTAAAACTGTGGGAGAACAGAATTGTTAATGTGAAAATCTGTGTTAATAACAAGTTACAAGAAATTCTAGTAGAACAGAATATTCCAAGTTGGAAGGAACCTACAGTGATCACCTAGGCCAACTGCCTGACCAACTCGGGGCTGGCCAAAAGTTAAAGCACATTGGTAAGGGCATTGTCCAAATGCCCCAAATATTGACAGGCTTAGGGCATCAACTACTCTCTAGGAAGTTTCTTCCAGTGTCTGACCATCCTCTCAGCAGAGAAATGCTTCCTAACAACCAGTCTGAACCTCCTCTGGTGCAGCTTTGAATCATTCCCATGTGTCCTGCCTCTGGATCCCATGGAGAAGAGTTCAGCACCCCCCTCTTCACCTCCGTCCTCAGGAGGACATAAAGAGCAATGAGGTCACACCTCAGCCTCCTTCTCTCCAAACTAGACCAACCCAGAGTCCTCAGCCACTCCCCATAGGACTTCCAGCCCTCTCACCAGATGTGCTGTGCCTCTGGAGGCAACCTTCACATCCTTCTTTAATTGTGGGGCCCAGAACTGCATCCCGGATTCCTTTCTGCAGGGCTGCTCCCCCGCCACTCCTCTCAGTTTGTACTTGTGCCTGGCATTATTCCATTCTAGGCGCAGCATCCAGCACTTGTTCTTGATAAATTTGTGATTGAAGATTAGACGCCGCAAGTTAAATCTGAATAGTAATATGATGCCTTTAAGTATATAAAAAGCCTTTTCAGACCATATACACTGTTGGAACAAACAGCCCATAAGACTACTCACATCGAATAGTTTATTGATAAAAGCAAAAAAATTATTTTGGCTTTTCCAAGAAAATTATACATGGTATTTAACTCATCCCAGAGAAAGATAAACATGGGAATTGGAGATCTTAATATAAACACTTGAACCTGTCAACCTTGATTCACCAAAGATGCTGTATGTACTGCTGGTTTACAGCACTGCCGCAAAGAGATTACAGAAGGTCTAATCAATGCAAAGATGTTAAAGGAAGTTTTAAGAGACAGTCCATCATTTGTTGAAATTCCTTCATTCCAGAAATGGCACATTTCCCTTCAAATTTTTTCATATCAAAAAAGAGCAGTGAAGGGGCTTTGCATGTGGTTATTTTCCTAGCCAAAATTTGACAAGGAAATTGATCCTCTTCCAAGAAGAGTTGGAGAGTTGTCCTTTGGAAGCTCTCGTTTGACACCTCAACAAATCTCTGCAGGGGAACAAAAAAAAAAATCTTTCTGCCAGAGGTACAAGACTTATGATCTAAATGATGAAAGGTGGGGGGCATCAAACAACCAATCCACCTAATTTTAACTGTTTGCAAGGTTTTGCTAGTCTTTCAGATGGCCCTGGTATGGGGAAAATTGAAGGGTCCATCATGCCATCACGTGATCCACAGGCTACTACTACAGGCATGCATAGTTCCCTCTGCAGTACATGCCATTATCTTGGTGTCCAGTAGAAGCAACCAAGGGATTTCCAGAAGCAAACATTTTGCTTTGAGATGCACATGACCACATCTGAAGTTCAAAGCTTCCATACCAATATGCTGCCGGTAGGACAGGTATAGAGAAATATAACATGTATTGTTACTGAACTGTGTAAACAGAAGTGAAAGGATCTGCTGGAGACTCAGAAACCGTATTTTGTAGGGGAAGAATAAAATCTTCGGAAAG
The DNA here is from genome assembly GCA_002631895.1 of Agapornis roseicollis. Classification (NCBI taxonomy): domain Eukaryota; kingdom Metazoa; phylum Chordata; class Aves; order Psittaciformes; family Psittacidae; genus Agapornis; species Agapornis roseicollis. Next base: position 37,017 of record NDXB01012223.1, on the reverse strand, counting down.
TAGTAGGTGAATCAGGCTTACTGAGATGCCTTATTACTTGCTAAATCAAACACATGGGTAAGCAGAATACTTAACAGGCCATAGCTCATAGTCCTGAGCTATAACAACATCTGGGAGTATTGCATTCGCCTTGTGTCATAAAAACTGTTCCCACACACACCTTTTTAGTTACATTATTGTCATTCTATTGGAGTTTGGGTTTTTGGAGCTCACCAAAGAGCTTTCACACAAAAATGAAATAGCAAAGCTAGATTACTATGTGCTTATCTTCAGTTTCGCTGTCAAAATTAACGCTGTGACAGAAGGGTACATTATCAACATCAAATACAAATTTCCAGGAGAAGAAACCATTAAGATTTAGATTCTACTTTATTTATTTAATGTTTCACTTTGGAAAGAGACAATTTTCTCTTGCCTCAAATCCATGCAAAAGCCATCAATCCTCTTAAATACCTGGAATGGCTACACTGTGAAGCACCTATTAAAATCCAACAAGTTACACCTTTTTTGCATCAGTCATTAGTTATAAGCTTGCATTTCTTCAGGTGCTGGTAACTTGTGAATCCCAATCACAGCACACTGGCATGGGAGACAGTCCACAGGCTTCCAGATATGCCAAATACAGATGAGGGTTCTGCAGGGTTTTGGAAAGGGCTGCCCAGATGCAACCTAGCCCTAAGGAAGACCAGCTTACTGACTGCCAAACTAGCTTCAGACACATGATCTGCAACTTCTTTTTCTAGGACATTTTTTGGGGAAAATGTACCACGAAAAGTCACTCTCATATCTATTGGCTCTGGTACATCCTTGGGGCTCTAAATTTCAGCTACTAGAAAAACTGAAGAATAATTCTTGTCAAGCAAAATGTAAGTATATCAGGCTTTGCAACCAGAACAAGCCTTTATTTTGGGTAATATGGAAAACTGGTAAGAGCTGGTTAAGAATACAGATAAAGCTAATGTATTTCGGGTACGACTTCCTGGAGTGGGTCACATTTATCTGGTGAGTCAGCTTCAAAGTACTTCAGCCAAGAGTATCTCCCAAAAAACCCACACTGGGAGCTGGGCCCTGGAAATCCCATTTGAAGAGATTCAATAGTTTACAGCAAGCAAGAATACCTAACTAAAAAGCTGAGACAACTCCTCAATGAGCATAAGTGAAACTGGTCATGCATCTCTTTCTTGGCCTTAGTGCACATTATTCTAAATCAGAATCTACAGGTATTTACAAATCTCTGGAAAACATCACTTTTTCCAGGTTCTAGATACAGGGATGTTCTGTTTTGACAACAGCATGCAGCCACCGTCCTGTAAGAGCTTGCAACTTCAGTAAGGTCAGTCTTAACACCCATTTTGTGAGAAAGACCTTAAGTAATCAATAGGCCATCCTGCTCACCTTCAACACCCTGAGGAATTCAATGTCTGTTGTGTAGTAGAATTCAAAAGATTCAGAATTCACAGAAGATGGAAGCAGGCAAAACATTACCATAGCTTTGTTGAAACAAAAACCTATCACATCACCACCAAAGATCAGGAAATTACTGCTGCAGGATAATTATACTGACCCTTGGATTTTTCCACTCCCAATTTCCATTCTCCTTCTGTTGAAAGAGACAGTGTTATTATGTTGTTCTTTTTATAAGAAAAAAATACATTTAGAAACAGCATTTGAAAACTAAAGAATGCAACAACAGCAAAAGAACTTGCAAAATCTTTACAATCAAAATGCTACAGTTTGTGTCACCAAGTTTCCAGGACACCAGGAAAACCAGCAGTCAAACCAAAAGGTGAATGTAAAATAAATAAAAAGCATCAGACAAGAAGAACAGAAAAAAAATGCATCCTTAGAAATACTTTGAAATTCCAAATTCCTCAAGAACTGGTAAGACTACTGCTACAATCACCTATAAACACGGAAAGAATATTCCTACAAGAAGCTACATACAGCATTCTTGGGTTTATTTTGCCTGAGAGAAGATATCACAGTCTGATCAATGAGAAGTCTTGATCAGCTGAAATTTATGAGCAGCTTGAAGCAATCACACACATCAGATGCTAAAATACATTTTCTGAAGACACAGCAAAAATAAAAAAATTAAATCACCAAACTGTAGAGAAAAATAGGCATTTTTCCTCCTAACTCACAGTTAACCGTTTTGTCTTGACTGTTAGCAAAATGAATTGTGTTAGCTGGTTACTTTGTACAGAACAAGAAAGCATAATAGCTCTTTTTTTTTTATTTCACCAGCTAAGAATAACTAACAAAACTGAGGATCAATTTATTATTAAGATCTTTCATGAAGGTCTCCTGGGAGGCACAGTCTGCAACTCAGAAGCAAAGTCCGGAAAGATGTTATTGCCCTTGGGTAGCCAGCATTCATCACAGCAGGCAGCCTTATTGTCCAGAGTTCTCTAACAGTTTCTCAGTAGGAAAGGCAACATGTAGCAGCACAATGACTTGCAAGATAATGCCTAAAACCACAGCCTCTGGTTTAGAGAGAGCTGGTTAGAAATGAGTGCTTACAGTGGCAGTGGAAGAAAGGCAGAATGACTTGGTTCTCTTTTTAGTCCTGAACACTGATAAACATGTGCCATTCTGCATCATGTATAGAAACTTCAAAAGAAGGGGTTTTGTTCCATTGTTTTGTATCTGGTCATTACTTGCTTACCTCTCTTCTACAGTTCTCACCTGAGCTCTACCAGTTATGATATCTCATCACAACAGAAACTGAATATACCCAGGAAACACCCAGATCTTTAACATACAACAAACTGGTTACCAGCTCCTTATATGATAGGCAGAACAATCATCACTGTCAGTTTCTGGTTTACTTAAAGCATCTGGAAAAGTTGAACTGTCAATCACAGTCATTAGAGTTAGCTGAGAAAAAGAAGATATCACAAAGGTTTACAGCCAACAATTTCATACAGAAAAATGAGTCATTCAGCTCTAAAGCTTTTCTATGAATAGTGGGCAGCAGCAGAGTATGTTAAGTTGAAATGGAACTGACTGAAATTTTCCATCAGAGGCACTATGGCACTGTGCATGTTTGTATGTATGCACACACATGCATGTGTGTAAAAAAGGCAGTGGTTTGTAAGATGGCTATTTTCCTATTTCTCATTAAATCTTCTTCAGATTACCTTGAAACAGATTTTGAAATTCAATTTACAGATCTGTTCCTCATTTTTTAAGTGGCTCCACTCACTTTTATGGGCTCACTTATTTTGTGTGAATTAAAATATCAGCAGTTGGCATTCTACCATACTGAGTAAGGACAGAGTCAGTGAAGGACTAAAACACCTGAAGGCGAGATCCAAAATACCTTCTTTGATGGCTTTAAATCCAGAAGTCCCACTCAGTTCTTCTAGCGAAGCAAGGCTACACTGCTGTCAGGAAGGTGAAAGGTATGAAGCCAAGACAGCAAGTAGGTGAGTGACAGATGTTTTAGTTTCCTATACAGCTGCTCAATTATGGTTTATGGAGTATATGTCCACTAACTGCAAGAAGCAGTATGCCAGGACATGATGTGCTGCATGCCACATTCACAGTGGTGAAACGCTTCACAATATCAGGGCCTAGTGTTTTTCTTTGGAAAAATGCAGGAGTCCATGAAGCGTAAAGAAATACATCAGCTCCTGGAAGATCCTGGGAGACTTCACAAATCAATGAATATGAAATCAATTAAATTCTGTCCAGGTGAATTCAGTCATCTGCCGTTTGGTCAGCTTCAGGTTAAAAATCAAAAATTGCATACTTCTCTATTAGTGGTCAAATTGGCTGAAGCCAGCACTTGTGAATAATGCACCCTACTCCATTTCTGCATTTGATATTTTTAAATCATGAGGTGAAAAGGTCACGTAAAAGAAAAATGAGTTGCTGCAGAGCAGTAGTTACATCCACAGCTGCCACTGTACTCTCACTCTGCAGCTACAATACACAGATCAAGTGCTGATACCCTGAATGGGCATGAAATATGAAAAGCCCTCCAGGCACCCAAGTTCCTATACAAAATGCAACAGGAGTACCATCACTGAGGCACTGCTGACACAGACAGGATTGACAGGCATGAAACTAAGCTGAGGAAAATGCAGAAAGATGTAGTCCATGAAGTTCTGGCCCTATTTTCTTGAGAAAATGGAAACCGTATTAACCAATCTGACACATTTATGGTTGACTTATTCTCAGAAAGAAGAAAAGTGTCCAAGCAAACTTCTGAGGATGAAAAATCTCAGATATTCCCACTAAGCAACTTTTGCTGGTGCTTTTTTGTGTAAGAAATGGAAGATACAAGCCACTGGATTTAAAAATATTGTTGCTGTGGCATGTAAAATATTAATCACTCTAATTCTTTTCAAGTGCCTTATTAGAAAACAAATCTACTTGATATTGCTTCAGTCTTGCAAGTGTTTTGCTTTCAAGCAATTATACTATAGTCATATTGCCTCTCAAGACAGTTTCTAATGAGAAACCCCATTAACATTCAGCACTTTAAACAGGTAGAATGTGAGTTTGGTGTTCCCATTTTCTTAGCCAGCTAAATGATGAACACAATTTATTTGGCATAATAGAAACAAAACCAGAAAGCAACAGAGACAACAGGTCCAGCTTAAATACAGCTTGGTATTAATCATTTAATTTTACACAGTGGCTCCTAAGCAGCATAACTCTATGTGTACTCTGTGCCCATAAAAATAATGGGAGCAAAAAACTGGATGCTCTAATTCTTAAAGGATGTTTATCACTGGGGATTTAAAGTATTGCGTAAGAACACGAAAACAGCACCAGTCTTCAGCTATAGGATAATGCAGCTATTTGAAAAACACATGTCAGAAAGATCTGGCTTCCATATTTCTTAATGCAATTTAGGAAATGGGGTAAATTCATTATGCTCTTCTAAAGCTATAGTGATGAAGCACATCCACAATGAACAGGGTCAACAACTGTACCTGTTTACAAACAGTCAGATTATGAATCTGCTAACTTGCAATCCTGAAAGCTCCTTACAAAGTCAGATTAACATGGAGTTTCTGTTTATCATCCTGACATAGCTGAAGAACCTCAGATCCAAAGAATATAAACAGCTCCTGTTTTCAGCACTGTACATTTCAATAAATAGCTCTCTGCCTATTTCCTGAATTTACAGTGAAATGTGTGCAACATTGCCAAGCAAACTATGGAAATCACAACTTGTCTATCTGGGTATATCATAAAATGGTTACGGTTGGAAAGGATCTTAAGATCATCTAATTCCAACCCCCCACCATCGGCAGGGGCACCTCACACTAGACCATGTTGGCAAAATGTGTATTAAAGAATTGAAAAGATAGTTATTGTATTTTAGCCATAAGTTATACCTGCAGGACATACATACATGCAAACCAGAATTTAAACCCCTTCGTCCAGCAGTGAATGAACTGAACCCCATGTTTAAATATTGACATTTAATGGGGCACACACCTCACAGGAGTTTATGGTGATTTCATTTTAAGTGGCTCAGGACTAAGTACATGTAGCAAATTACAGTGACACAAGCAGATAGCTTGGATTGCCCCATTCGTCACCCTACCTCAGGGTCTTGCAATGGGCCTGCCCTTTTGGGAAGCATTAACTACTCTTTGTAAGCATATTTGCTTCTATCAGAAACCCCATTTTGCAGTAAACGCTGTTTTTTACAGCTCTGAATATGGTCTATAGAGCTGACATCCTTCCTTTCTCTAAGATTAAAATTAAGATGGCAGAAGATCATAGAAATTAAACACTCACTATATATAAACAGAATTTGAGGAAAGTGTGAGTTCATGTATTTAATAAACTAAATATTAATTACTTTTTCTAAGCCCTTGGTCTACCCCTGGGTTAAGAATGCAAATCAGCATTGTTCAAGTCATGCTAGTTTAGGAACACACACATATTCTTTACATTGTCCCAAAGGAGTGGAGGGGGAAGAAAGAACATATTCAGTACATATGAACCTTGGCTTTGGGTATGTTTAGAAAGATGAGCTACAGGACAGCAAAATGGCCCAGATGGCAAGCAATGGCACCAGCATGCAATTTTCTGCCATGGTGGCAGAAGCATGCTCTAGGTGCCCATTTTCTCCCCATGGCATCCCTGCCAGAAATTAGTCTCCTAAAAACAGAGATTGCACAGCAGGAACACACTGGTTCATCTCCCACGAGACTGGGAGAAAAGAAGGCAAGTCTTTCAGAGTCTATGAGTATCATACTTTGTCTCTGACTGGGCTTAATCTTATCACTACCATGAATTTTATTCACTTCTATGTGCCTGACCTCACTACTGTATTTTGCAGTAGCCAAATGCAGGGAGCGACTAACGATGAGAAAAGATCTTTCTGCAAAAAATTAGTCTCTTTTTTCTAAACAATTTACAAACAAAAATAAAATCTAAAATTAAAAACTGCAACTCATTAAACTGTCTCTAAGATGCTGCTGAGGAACTTCTCATTTTGCCTTATCTCAACCATGCATTTTTCCCTAGTTTTCTTCCCCATATGAAATTATGCTGCCAGGCTTTTTTTGTTAATTAGAAACAAGGTCTCAAGACTACATCTCACAACAGCAGAAGAAACTATTCCCTCCAAGAATACTTCAAACTGATCCTCTGTTATATGACAGGAATTTTAAATATCGGGAAAAATTGTTTACAAAAGGCTGACTCTGAACTATTTAGTTTCAAACTCTGCATAGGGAAGAGTGACACAATATTTCACAGGACTGTTGAGCTGCAAGTAAAATAAAATAATATCAAAACCTTCCCATTCATATTAAACTATAATTTGTATGTAATGTGCAATAGCATCTAAAGAATTTATAAGAACTCTAGGTCAGAGCAATTTTTTTACTAGACTTTATAAAATAAAAATAAAAATATTAAGAGAATAGATGAATCCACTGAAGATAAACCTGTTTGACACTGAGCAAAGTCACAGATGTTCAAGACACAGTACGTTTCCAATAGAACATGAAACACTGAAAGTATATGGACATATCTAAATATAATGAAAAACATTTCCAAATACCGCTGTCCAAGTCAGTCCCACTCCAAGACAAGAAACTTCAAACCACACTGCCCCAGAATAACATTTTGGATTAGTACCTTCTACAGATGGAGTTTTCAACTTAATGAATAACAAATAGTATGAAATCTTTCAGCCAGAATTATACCCACCCAAATCTGAACAGAGGAAGAAGCAGAGAGATGAATAGGATGCTTAAGGCTGCACTAAAAAGCCTAAATACTTGCTCCTCCTAGAACTCCTAAAACTACAACTCTTCCATCCTAAGTATTTGGAAGGATATGGTATGACTGACTTGAGGTACTAACATCAGCCCATCCACTGAAAAACAGACAGCAGAACTCCTAAAGAAATACAGCATCACAACGCCAGAGCTGAATCAAAAAGCTACCAAACCTGCAAAACCAGTTCAGTGCTTATTCTGTACTAGAAATTCAATTCACTCGAGAAAAAGCAGATTGATTTCACAGAAGGTAGCATCTTGACTAAAGAAAATTATGGGAAGTCACTCTCAAGAAGAAATTACACTATAAAGCCAATTAGAATTTACCTTTTCAGTCATGAAACAGCATGAAGGTTTCCTTTGTCAAATGAGAGAATATTGCTGACAAAAATGAACCACACTGCTAAGGAAGTAATTGCTTGAAAATGACTGTACTTGCAAACGGGAGGTGTAAGTTTTCCATTTAGGAACTCAGAAAATCTAAGAACACAACCAGGGAAATTCAAAAGCAGACTACATTGATTCAGAAAGGGTCAATATAAAATTGTCTCACTGCAGAAATGCTCAGCTTGTCAGCATGCTTCTAACATCTACCTATTTTTGCGGCCAAGCACCTAAGAATGACTTTTTACTTTTAATATTCCAACAACATGTACATAAACAAAAAAGAAATTACAGTAATAGAATTCAATTACCAATTTTATGATTCTATGAACACAAAAGTTCTCAAGATCATAGAATGGTTTGGGTTGGAAGGAACCTTAAAGCATATCTAGTTGTAACCCATCTCCCACAAGCAGGAACACATTCCACTAGACCAGGTCATAAAATCACAGAATAGTTAGGGCTGGAAAGGACCTTAAGATCATCTAGTTCCAACCCCCTGCCATAAGCACGGACACCTCACACTAAACCATGTCACCCAATGCTTCATCTAACCTAGCCTTGAATACCTCCAGGGATGGAGCACTCACAACCTCCCTGGGCAACCCATTCAAGTGCCTCACCACCCTCACAGGAAAGAATNACACCTTCTACTAGAGCAGGTTGCTCCAAGCCCCTGTGTTCAACCTGGCCTTGAACACTGCCAGGGATGGAGCATTCACAACCTCCATGGGCAACCCAGTGCCTCACCACCCTCACAGGAAAGAATTTCTTCCTTAGATCCAATCTAAACCTCTCTTGTTTAAGTTTGAACCCATTACCCCTTGTCCTGTCATTACAGTCCCTGATGAAGAGTCCCTCCCCAGCATCCCTATAGGCCTCCTTCCGATACTGGAAGGTTGCTATGAGGTCTCCATGCAGCCTTCTCTTCCCCAGGCTGAACAGACCCAACTTTCCCAGCCTGTCTTTGTATGGGAGATGCTCCAGTCCCCCGATCATCCTCGTGGCCCTCCTCTGGACTTGTTCCAACAGCTCCATGTCCTTTTTATGTTGAGGACACCAGAACTGCACACAATTAATTCATCACTTATTTCTTATTTGTTCATTTTCCAGGAGGTGAAAAGTCTTAACTCTTCATTCTAAACCAGAAGACATCATCTCCACTTCTTTGTTCATTTTGGTACAAAACTTTCTAACACACCACTAAACACATGTCAGAAACCTGCCTTCTTTCTGGCACTGTTCCCAGCAGGTTAAACCAGGAGGTGATCCGTATGGGAAACACCTTGATCTCATTAGCTGAGGAGGAAAGGAATTTTTACATACTCTTGCAGTTCCAGATGGAAGTCCAAAGGAAAGCCTACAAATGCTTCATCCTGAAGCTTAGCATCACTGTTCTTTTTTTAGCCAGAAGGGGCTTATCTTATTACCCTTCTTAGCTGTGATCTCAACATAGAACCAGAGAACGTCATCATCCCAAAAGGCACAGGCAGTGCACAGGAAACAGGTAATTTGGACACTCCTGGGTGCCTCTCAAATGCCAAACAGGACCCTGTTGCCATAGTTTGACTTTGTGGACTGCATGTATGTGAAAAAAACACTGTTTCCTTACTCTTAATTCAGGTAAAACTGATATAGTTGAATAAGTAACTGCAAGAGATGCAGTTGCCTGCACCAATATAATTACAACAGCCTCTGAGTCACAGAGGAAAATCTGGCTCATGCTGATACATTATGCAGAGCATCTCCAAAAATGACCATCCTGATAGCATTAAATAAGAACTATGAGCATGGAATTGGAATTGTGGTTACTGTCTCCAAAATACTAAATTTATCCTTCCCAAAACAAATACAGGGAAGTGAAAAAATGAATACCTTCAAAAGATAACGAGCAATCCAACAACAAAAAAACCTACTGTCTGCTCGTTACTTTTACTCAGGTCACTCAGTAAATGAGCCAAAAATCAACCAAAAAATTTGAACTGTGAACTTCAATATTTCAAGGTCATTCTTTTCCAGACAAAAACAGGATTTTAGTAGAAATTAATAGGAAGAGAATGAAGGGGCTTTTTCTCCTTTGTTCCTGTAATCTGTTTATCCCACTGGCAAGCATAGTAGAGCTACCTAAAATTTGCAAAACAAAGGAGTAACATAAAATACTATTATGTAAAAACTTCATTTATGCAAGTTATTTTCCTCCCCACATCTGGCTTGACATCTGCAAAGAACAAACATGAGATATTTGCTCCTATCCTGCAACTAAAGTACTCAAGATCTGTATCACAGAGCCAGTTCTCTCATGCAGTGTCCTCTGACTGCTCTACCCACAGCAACATGTTCATACCCATTCCACCCATTGTGGTAAACAGCATTTAGATACCAGCCATATGTAAAAAAAAACCCACAAAATCTGGCGTTTCACCAGAAAAAGTTTTATGTGCATTTAAAAATGAGTAAGAGATAAAAAAA
>NDXB01012223.1:16423-26798 GCA_002631895.1 Agapornis roseicollis | reverse complement strand
TTGAATTTAAAAAAAAAAAAAAAAAAAAAAAAAAAAAAAAACAAAACACCAAAACCAGAAAAAAAACAGAAAAAAGCCCCCAACCTTCACACCCTCAGTAGCATGTCCACTCCATAGCAGCTTAGTTCCACATTACCAATTAGCCAGAAGGCAGAGGATAAAAAAATACATGTGTACTTAATTTCATTTAATGTAAATATAAACATGTAACATTTGCTTCCCTATTGACGAACAGAAGGTAGGAATATTCTCCACACATGGCTCAAAGCTGTTAGCATTACACTATCTGACCCTTCACTAACACATGGGAAGAACCTATCTTTCACCAACTGTTGATTTGTAGAGATGATTAAGGGAAAACTATCCAGCATCTTCCATATGTTAAAATCAGTCAGTCAAAAGTCTGTCTGTTACAGACTCTAGACCCTGCAGAAGTAGCTCTTTAAGGAAAGGGTTAAATTTCTTTGTTTCAATGAGGAATTAGTGTCATTTTGTACAGTTTTATTTGATTTAGGTCATAAATTCATGGTAAAGACAATTAACATTAGTGTTTGTTAATAGGAAAGGATCAGGACTAGAACTTCCAAACACAGATAACTTGAGTAAGGAGGAAAAAACCCACAAGCTTAGGCATGAATTCCAATATAGCAGTAATCTGTAACACACTAAGCCACAGTCCCAAGTTCTGTTGGATAACATGTTAATTTAAACTTTGAATCAAATGTTGTTCTTGCACCTCACCTTTAAGCATCCATACTCAAGTCATGCTTTCTGCAAATGGGCTCATGGATTATTGGAATTTTTAAAGTGTTCTCTTAGTGGTCTCACATAAATTACTTTTTTTACACCAGCATTTTTTACAAAAAAAAAAAAAAAAAAAAAAAAAAAAAAAAAAAAAAAAAAAAAAAAAAAAAAAAAAAAAAAAAAAAAAAAAAAAAAAAAAAAAAAAAAAAAAAAAAAAAAAAAAGGAAAAATTAGTGTGACCTATTAGCAATACTAAAACTGTACCCAAACTGATTAAAGAGTTAAGAAAATTAAAGCATGCAGAAGCAGGCTACATGATTCAGTTGGTGGGCAGGGATGCAAAGCTTTGAGCCCAATGGTCACCTCAGATTCTTTGTTGGGATTTTCAATTAGGAGTCAGACACCCTTAGAAATACATGAACTCATTACTGCATTGTATAAATGCAAATGATCATTTGCACAGAATCAAATTTTCTATTCATGCAAAGCAATATATCAGTTTTATGAATCTATAGAAACATCTTCTCCTCAACTTCAAAAGAGACAATAGCAAAACAAAGTAACACACAAAAAAAAAATCACAGTTGAAAAGGAACTTTACCTACATGTCACATGCTAAGGAATGACCAACACCTATGACAGTAGTCTCAGCTTAGCTATGATGATCTATCCGCTGATTGAAGACTCTCTTGTTTTCCTCCTAAGTGCTCTTGCACAGCTCAATGTGTTTGAAGAAAGCATTCTGGAAGGCTATAGTTTGAAACCCTTCCATAATAACGCTATATTTCTTATCCAAAGTTCTGGAGTGGATGATTAGTTTGATTTCTTTGGAGAAAACATTATCTTTTTACCTTTCTTTACCTGCCAGAGAAGAATGGTTAACAATGCACCCAGAACAGACTGGAAGATGCAATAAGATTGTCATTCAAGTTAATTGGTTATATGTATCACAAGCATAAACAAATTTGCAGGCTTCAGATGTGCTGCAGCTCAGAGATGGTCATAATCACTAATTTATCAAAATTCAATTTTTACTGAACGGAACAGGAATCTTCCTAAACAAGGACAGATGACAAAACACTAGTGGTTTAAAATTGCAGCAGTCTAGAACTCCAAACAAACTTGAGTAATTTAATCCTGGCATGGAAACTGCATGCTTGATGCACCAAAATTTGCATGGTGCCACTGTGTAAGCTCTGCAGTATAAAATGTCAGGTACAAGCATCTGGAAAACTACAAGCTGCTTACACTAGCTCCACTGCTTCACACCATTTCAGTCTGCGTTTCTGCAGATGGGCACAATTTACCTTAATTTACTCATAAAAAAGCCATTATATTCATTTTTTTCTAGACCATTTTTTAAAATCCTTCTGATAATCACACACTTACATTAACTAATTTAACTCGCTAAAGCACATTGGAAAGTTACTTTGCCCTCACATAGGTATAAATCTGGCTCATTTTTGACAAACGTGAATTAATTCACCCTGAAAATATGTACAGACCTTTGGAAAAAAACAGATACTGTGCTTGTCACAGGAAGTTATTTAAAGCCAATTCCTCTTATTATCTTTCCCCTTCAAAGACATCCTAATTTATTTCAGTTTGATAAGGATGCCAGTACATACCAACCCCTCATATACTGTGGCTGCAATTTTCACAAAGTTAAGAACCACAGGTCACCAAGAGTCTAAACAATATTCTTAAAGAGGATGCATAAACACCTTTACACAGTTTCCAGCTATGTATTCACATAGCACTTCTTTCCACCAAAACTTCTTCAATGCTTAGAGAGAGGAAGGACACTATTTACTGAGTAAGCAGATAAGATATCTGGTGTCCAGTCTCATTATAGTTTTTCAGTCCACAGACTTACAGTTCAGATCTCAAGCTCTGCTAGCATGCCGGAAGTATTAATTTCCTCATGAGCCTCTCCAAGATGATCATCACTACACTATTAAAGTATTTTTGCCAACATTAATGAACTTATCTTCTCATATCATGCTATGTTGTACAGCTAGTACTATCCTCATTTTACAGATACAGAATTGAAGCATAGAGACTAAAGTTAAAATGAAAAGACTTCAGTTAGTTTGGATATCCAGCCAGCTCCAGCTCTAATATTTTAAGTCCCACAAGGATCAGAAATACAAGTTTACAGTAATAAAACAGAGGAAGAGTAATGGTGGTAAGAAGATAGAATAATGAGGTAAAATGCCCTTACCAACATGGTTTTGCCTGGTTTAGAACAGGACAAAAAGAACTGGAAAATTTGGGTTCCTTCTGGACTTTGTAAAGCCCTCACAAGACAGACTCAACTACTTGCATGTCTTCCCAGTTGCCCAATGCCATTCTCATATTCCCTCAACCCCACTGTATCTCCATCACTATTCTCCAATAACCCCATCCAACAAACATTAAGATCTTGTCCAGGCAGCTCATCCTAGCCTTACTTCAATTCAAAACCAAGACTTTCCCTCTCATGGTCTCCCGCTCCATGGACAGCTCTTTTTGCTTCAGCACTTTAGTCAGGGTGCTTGCAAAAAAAAGCAAACACTAGGTAAGTCCTGCTGGACACTGTCTTAGACATGAGTACATGCTCAGCTGAAAGTTGTGTCCTTTGGGACCCCTGAACACAAGGAAACTGAATGGAAACCCATGCCTGGAGGTAGACGCTCAGATGAAACACAGCACAGCAGTACTGCTTTACACCCAACACTTCAAGTACTGTCTGAGGATAAAGCACAAGGTTATACCAGGAACGTACATAAACCAGCTATTATGGCAGGGACACCGGAAAAAAATATTACATTCACAGCCTCAATTTTCATGATTTATATTAATAGTTTAATGTGAAAATAAAGCACACACGCACATTCTCTAAAAACAGCTGGTTATGTAGGCCTCTACAACAAGTAAATACACACTCCACTCAGCATAGAGAGCTTACTGGGGAGAAACACAACATGCAGGAAAACATAGGGAAGTAGTAAATAGGAAACTCAATTGAGCAGTGAAGCTTTAATAAATGTTAGTTCCACTTCAAAACTTCTCCTATAATTTCTTACACAATGTCATTCCACTGTTTGCATTTTAGAGGTACTTAAGTTGCACACTGCTTCAGGTAGAACTTCTCAGCAGAGCATAAACTCAGGTTATAGCTTTCAGGTAAGGCAGATCTTAGTGAAAAAAATGACAGAAAAGAAAAAAAAGGTATAACAGTTTTCATATGGAAAAGAACATCACAGGCAAGTGTTCTACATATACCAGCTAATTCTTACTGCTGTAATCCTTTTTGGCATAAGGAAAACTCATGCAAATACAGACACAATTTAGTTTTGCCATGGTGATATACAAACAACAACAGAAGGTATGAGTGGGACTTCTATCACTGGTTTATGTCCACACATAAAATTAGTGTAATTCCTTGAAAAATGTTAAAGCAGAAATACAACTAGGTGCTTGAGGATTCATCTCAAAGTGAGATTGACTAGTAATGAGTTAGCATTAGCTCTATGGCCATAGTGTTTCACTGCAGCCAGTGTTCATACGGACACTAGGAAAAAGAAAAATCATTTTAAAAAGAAAAAAAGGTATAGTCATAATCCCAGAGATGATGACTGAAAACCCACAGAGACTAACAACAAGCTAGCAAAGGAGAATTAAAGTCAGAAGAAACAAATACATTATCTTTCCCATTTCATCTGTTTTCCTTACTAACGTTGCTTTTAGCCCCAGATAAAAACTGTTTCCTTCTCTAAAAAGGATTTAAAAGCTGTTACAGCTTCTCTTTTCAGGAACTACAGAAGTTGTGATAATCATTGATTAATCATCTTGGAATGTGCTTGTATCAACAACATGGATGTCCATGCTTTTCAGCGCAACAAAATGCACAAGACAACTTGGAACTGCCAGAGATTCAGATGACTGAAAAGATTAGATTTACATCAACAGTATATAAATATCAATTTCTGAAATATAACAATATTAATAATTTAAAAACACAACGGAAGTATAAAGAAGACTCACAAGTGAATCAAATTTACCTGCAGTGAGATATAAATACTAACATTTAGTATGCTCTGTATTATTTATGAAACATGAAGATAATTTTTTACTAAGCTTTTGTACAACCATGGTTAGATTAAATAATAATGTAATTGCTGTTATTTTAGAAGGTGTCTCCATGGAATCTGGTTGTGTTATGCCTTGGGAAAAAAACCAAAGCTGTGACTACAGTATCAAAGTCTTATCTTCATGTACATGTGTCATTACATAAAGGTTTCTGGATACTTGTTATCTATAGGAGTACTTGAGTCAACTATGTTTTACTTATGATTTTTTTTTTTCATATTAAGTGTCCCAAAAACATTTTGCATAAAGGAGCACAGGAGGCAGATGATACTTTTTGTCCTCCATTTTCACAGCTCAAGCTCATAATGAAACAAATGGCATCGTATATATCAAGTGTCTAGAAAAATCTCATGTCAACTAAGTAATCACATTATGTGTTCACACAGCACGTTTTTTTTCCCCCAAATCCTATTTGTGGCATCAGCCACTGAAGACAAACAACATGGTTCCTGATGGCTGAGAACACCTTCCAAAACAAAGATGTGTACAAGTAGTACCACTGAACAAACAAGGTTCCTACACAACCAAGAGGAGATGGTTTGCCTTCCAGACGTATCTTGAGTTTGGTACTGAACTGCTACAGCTTTATTGTTCATGCTTAAAAAGAAATACCCTATGTCCATGATCGCACAGATGTTAACTATGCCTTCACAAGCATGCAAAGGGCTGACCCAAAGTGTTACTTTTTAGTCATTGATGACTGAAGAATGTGTAAACTGTAACAGTTTACACGATTTAAGGTCCTTATTCACACTGATAAGGTTCCTGCCTTCCACAGACAACAGTCTTACTTTCACTACCATCAGCTTAAGCTCTGCTTAGAGTGCTCAAAATGTCCTATTTCACTCATCTTTCACTGTTGACCACCAGCAAATTTACTAGAAAAGCATTAAACAACTTGTATCTATTTCATCACTAAAAATTTCTTTATGTTCTCTCTCTCCTATAGGGCACTGACTTTTTTCTTTTGTCCTGGTTATTTTGCTTGTGCAATAGCTTCACACACATTCACAAAAAGCAGCTGCATCCAGACCACAGTAGGTATAACTTGTGACAGAAAACACAGTAACGGACTAGTCCCAAAATTTAAACAAGACTGATCTCATAAAATCTTTTGCTTTTACTGACCTATACATACTTATGTACATACAGAAAACACATTGGACAATGTGTAGCTCCTTAAACAGAGTCAGATCTGTTAGCTGGAAGTTGAATCAGAACAGCACCAAGGTAAAAATAAGTTATTAATAGAAGATATTTAGGCTAATACCTGGAAATCTCACAGCTGATGTGGATGCATTCACAAGTGTCAAGAGAGGTTTACACCAAATTCTTACATGAAGATTTTTTTTTTTTCCTAAGTAATAAATCTCATTCAATCAAGAATTTCCCAAGTCAGCCAGTTTTTATTATGTGGGAAATCACTGCACATATTCCTCCAGTTTTATAATGTCCATGGCTGCATTGGGTGAGTTCTTCCTTCCTCCTCTCCTTTTCAAATCAGTCAGTCAAGCTACCAATATCAATTAACTATTACTCAGCAAGTACTTTGTTACTTCACCCTTAACCTCACAGGGCTGGGGTAAGAACAAGATCCCTACCATATAGAATAAAGGGGTCATAAAAGCCTACCAGGAATATCTAAATCAGCTTAGACTTATCAGTCCAAGCCTGAAAACAACTGGGCCCAGAAAAAGGAAAATAAAGAGACTGGTATACCTTTCCACAGCCTCAAGCTATTCAAGGAGAAACCCAGACAAGTATGTTTGCCATTCAACACCACAGCACACTCAATCCTGCTGCTCAGAGTCCCATTTTTAACCAGTGTTACCATCCCCAGGCTATGCGGATAATACATTACACTGACTCCAGAGAAGGTACAATCTTTTCTTTTGTGACCAACAATGTGGTTGTATATTGTGTTTCGGACCCTTCTGGGAACTCACGGCAATCTTTCCCCTCATGCCATTTAAGAATTCAGGAGCCAAAACTTCAATTAGTTCTTCAGTACAATAGCTGTGAAAGACTATCACAGGTTCACGTATTTTCCTCCCTACTTCTCTCTTCTCCAATTTTTTCTTTTTCTTCCTCCCTAAACTGCTGCTGACACAGATCTCTCTCTGTAACAGAGGCTTCCATGCAGTCAAAGATTTTTGACCTGCACATCCAATAACTTCCTGTCTTCGAAACTGTATGTCACATTCATAACATACCATGAGATATTTAGGAATACCTTCTCCATATTTATGTCTAACCTTCAGTAAAACTGGTAGGAGCAGATGCTAGAATAAAAGGGTAACTTACAGCTCAGTGCTGCAGTACACCACGTGAGCTCCTGGCACAGAACACCACTGATGAAATGAGGTTAAGTGTCTTTTTCAAACACCTGAAGGTCTTCACCATGAGCTTTGGAACATGTGCAATTCTTTGCCTGCTCAAATTCAAACTGCTCCTTCAGCTTCTGATGGCAACAGTTCACACACCAAAGGAAGACACCTCACCTTAGCGAACATCTGCTGCAGCAGACAAAGAAGCCATCCTGAACTTAAGTAAACAGCTCTATTAAAAGTATCATTGTCTCCTCAGTGAACTCATTCATGAACAGGTAGCAATCTGGAGCTAACCTGACCCCTAACCATGCTTGTCAGCAGTAACTGTTTACTTGTGTAAGGTTGTCACATGTGTTTCAATAATATATTTTATTTAGTGGTTTTGCTAAAGTAACTTAAGAAAAAACAGCAGCTCACTAAAGGGTGAAGAAGTTACAGCAGCTCATCAACAAAAACAAATGCTAAGACATTTTTGTAAACTAACACCTGACAGGTAATGCTGGCAATGCCAGCCTGCCGCTTTCAGCTATCAGCCCTGGAGAATAACTACTTTGCTATGAAAATTTTCTATGGCATTATTAATAGGGTTTGGGTAGGAGGTTTGAGGTTTCTTTTGTTTGTTTGTGGGTTTGTTGGGGTGTTTTGGGGGGCAGTATTGTTGTTGTTTTTCTTTTTTAAACAAATTAAACTTTTTTTAAAAAAAGATAATTATATTTACGTCTCTTTCCATAGTTCTGTTATTCCCCAAAGGCCGGGGGGGATGATCCCACATAATAAGAGATGACACACTTTATTAAAAAAAAGGGGGGGGGGAATGGATGATAATTCCTTAGATTAAGCAAATAATGGAGAAATCAGAGTTTTCAAGGGAAGCCATGCATGGAGAAAGAACATTAGTCACTTTTTATTTAGCCTGAAGGGAAAAATATGTGGAAACACTGCAGCTGCATTAGACATTGCCTAACACTTACTATGTTACCCCACTACCTCACAAATTACTTTAATCTCCAGTAGTTGCGCTCAAACCTGGACAAGAAATGCAGAATCAGCTGAGACTCTACAGGAATTATACCACAGCATATATTCTAGAGATATGTTTATATGCTCTATCAGCGTATACTCTGACTATCAAAGAATGCTTGTCTGGTAGCATGCTGAAATAATTCTATTAATATGTATGAACTCTGGAACTGTAACAAGAAGTATTAAAATGCCGTAACAGTAAAATGCAACACAATGAAACAAATTATTACCTCAAGAAAATAAGGAAAGGCATTTTTAACACTCAGACCTTGAAGGTCATTGATATTTTGAGCAAATTTTTTTCAAAATACCTGGTATTATTTCAGCTCAAATCAAATTGCAGGAGAAAAATGGAAGGCTGCCATGCACAAAATTTTTGCCCCTCATTTTTTCCTATGCTGCCAATGGGTATCACAAGCTGTTCTTCCCTGCTGCATTCTCTTACAGTCTTGTGCAGCAGGCAAAAAGCATCTACTCAAGAATTCATTATTTTCCCCCATTATAGCATACTCATAAAAATGGAACTGACAGGACAGCAGTTTATTCATGCACAAGTCAGATCCCAATCGCACACACTGACGGGCTTTCAGAAACCCACAGATCAATAGTCATTAGTTGGCAGGGAGGGGGTGGAGGGGGAAATCATTTGGGAGAGAGGAAGAGTTGCAGAGATACGGAAATAATCACAAGCAGCATTCCTGTCTCCACTGCAATGACACTAATTAGCAGAGCCAAGAACATACACAGTAGAGATGCCAAGTTCTTCCTCTTTAACTACTTTAAAATATATCTGAATTTTGATGAGGCTTAACATGCAGACATTTAAGCTTCCATGAATATTTATCTCTTGAGTACTCCACCAAATCTAAGTTAATGTGCAAAGATAATCAAGGCTGTAAGGGTCAAAAGTCAGGTCATTAAACAGAGAATACCTAGTGGAATGGTCTAATGAAAATTAAGACAGACTGTCCACCAAGAGCACCTTACTGGCCCTTCCTTGGCCCAATTTTTTCACCATTGACATGCTAAGCAGCAAAATTTTCTTAAGTGATATTGAGTTACACAGAAAGCTCCTCAAATTCCTCTTCCCCTATTAATTTATCATTTTAATTAGATCGCTGCCTTAATTCAACTTTGCAAAAAGCAACGAGCCTCCTCTGAGTACGGAAGCAGCTTCCCAAGCCTTTCCTCACTTCAGAGCACAGGAGAGAAATTAAGTAAATTATGCTGTTCTCCACACATTAAGTGAAGAAATTTACACCCCCTAGTATCAGAAACACAGTGTTCAAACCGGGTTTACATGTGATAGGAACGACAACAGAACAAAAGTTTTATAAATGAATAACAAAATCACATTTCAGAGGAAGAACTTGGGGCAACGCTACTTATGTTACTTACGTTTGCTACTGACAAGTAAGTTAAAATACCGTACCCCTACCAGACTAAACGCGCACCCAGAATAAACTGTCACACGAGGGAGCACGAACGTATGTCACTGCAGCTTCTCTCAGCAAACACTTTCTTTCCTACGATACCATCTGTCAAATCAGAAACTCCTTCAAGCACCGCAGCCCCGCTCATTCGGATGATGCGCTGCCTGCGCGGCTACCTACCCGGGATTCCCGTACCGCGCCTCTCCGCGGGGCGAGCGCGCCTCCCGCCTCCCTGCGCCTCTCGCAGCCGCAGAACGCGCTCAGGCCGGACCGGACCGGACCGGACTGGACTGTCCCTCCCGGCGCCACACGCACCCAAGGGGACCGGCGCTGACCGCCGGCAGGCCGCGCGCCAGGTGTGACAAGTTGCCCCGGCTCCGGGGCGGCCGGGCTGGCAGGGGAAGCCGGTCGCACCGCGCCTGTCGCCCGACTCCAGCCCTCAGGGGCAGGAGGAGCGCTGACCTCGGCACCCCTGCGGCCCCACCGCGGCACCGGCTGCGCGTCTTCCCCGCTCCAGCGGACAAACTTACTTGCGGGCTGCGGCGGCGGCGGGAGCCGCAGAGCCTCCCGTCACGCGGCCCCCGGCCGCGCGAGCCCCTTCCCGCCCTGCGAACACGACTCGCGAGCACAGCCCCGGCTCGGCAGCCGCTGCCGAGCGCTTTCGGACATGCTCAGTGCCCCCGCCGCCGCGCGGAACATACCACCGGGGGT
>NDXB01012223.1:0-16357 GCA_002631895.1 Agapornis roseicollis | reverse complement strand
CCCCCCCGCCGGGGGGAAAAAACCCCCGGGGGGGGGGGGAAAGGGGGAGCGCTGAGAAACACGGGGCAGAGCTGGATGCGACCAAGAGGACGAGCTAAAAATAGGCGCCGCAGGAAGGCACAGCTGAGGCTTAAAGGGGCAGTGACAGCCGTGCTTCCCGCAGCGCTGGGCTCGGGGCTGACCTCCTCCCGTGCCGGTCCATCCCCGGGGCCGGCGGAGGCGGTCTGAAACCGGGGCGATGCCCGGGTGCCCGCGTCGTGTCCGCGCCCGGGCTGCGGAGGTCCTGCGGCTCGTGCCGCCAGAATGAGTAGGGCTGCGGCTCCGGGAGAGCTCTCGGAGTGTCTGATGGGGCGGCGGCAGGGCTCTGCCATGCCATCAGCGCAGCACTGGGCCCCTCACCTGAGCACCGGGCTATGTACCTCAAGGCCGGGCCACCCCGTGAGGGGGCGGCTTCAGAAACCGGGTCTAGGATGTGTGGGAGAGGATGCCGGGCGGTACGTGCAGTGTTTGTTACTCGGGAGGAAGCTCCGTCTTGCTCTGAGGTGTTCGGTTTGGTGGACGAGGCTTCGAGGCAGACACACAGAGAGCAGTCAGATGAGAATGTAGCGGGTCCACGGCAAAGAACTTCCAAAACAGTTCTCTCAGTGTGATTTTCTAGGCTGGAAGATCTGTGTGGCAAGAGAAATTACATGATCACATTCTCCTTTCACAGTCACTACTGTGGTTCAAACCTAAGAGCTGTAGATAATTGTTAGAAATTAAAAGCCCCCTAAGTATTTGTTGAGTGGGAGCTCCTGGTGTGGTTTTAAGCTATGTTTATCACTCCCTGCATTCCTAAAAGACCAATAAGAATAAACATGACAACGTTGCACTGTTTTAGATTTATAAACATACTACAAAGCCTATTACCCTAGCAGGATCTAAGAGGTTTTGCTGAGTTCTGCTTTTACAAATAGAGAAAATTGCTGCTGCCCAAAAAAGCATCTTTACAGTATGAATACTAAGTTCTCACTCATAAAAGAATATTGGACAACATTTGCATAGTGATAACTTGCTACTCTGATGATATCTCGTATAATAGTATGTACAGTCAAGATTACCACGTTGAAAAAGCTTCATTTATTTCACAAGACGCAAGAGGAGAGCACTGAAAGTTTATCTTAATCTGAACTCTTAACGCAGCCTTCAGCAAAAACTACCTCAGACAAAAAGCTCAGTTTCGTGTAGGTGAGTATAATCAGGAAAGGAAACACTACTTGTCAGTAACATCAAATGAAGTGAGAGCAAGGAAGCAATTTCCCTGACAGACTGACATACAGTAGGGTAGATTATTAGACAAGATTATGTAGGTAACTGTGCTGCATCACTTTATGAAACAAAAGATGATGTGATGAAGATTATAGTATTTAAAAGGGGATGAATCATGTTCACTAATTGTTTCCTCATTCTGTGTTCTCTGTAACCCATGAGATACACTATATTCTGTAGTCCGTCTAGCAGCATTTTATAAGAAGCTATAAGCAATGCAGTTTGCATAACCGTGAGAACTGGTGAAATAAATAAATAATGCAATTCTTTCACCTGGAGATACTGATCTTGAGATAGACAGCAGGGGAAATAGAAAAGGCAGTTTTCTGAGTGCAGCCTCAGATTTGGGGTAGCAGAGGGCTGATGTATTTCTGGCTGCAGCTGGAGCTCTGCAGGAGCAGTAGGCAGCCTCTGGAGAATTTCCTAGAACAGTTTGCACCTCCACCATCATACAGCTCTAGATAGATCAGGAGGCCAAAAGATGTCCTGAGTCTAGAGGGAGTGGCTTCCAGCTGGGGACTCTTTCTGTCTAGAGAATGTAGAAGACTGTCTATCAGGTCAACAAATGTCTCTCTTAAAGTAATGGAAAAGAAAACATGTATTTTTTGAAGTCTGCATTATCATTCTCTATCATCATTCTCAGATGTCTTTGTCTATGAGAAATCTCTTCAGAGCTTGTCAAATATAGCTGCTTTTACAAGGAGAGATAAACATACAGGGAACTTTTTTACGTATGCTGTGTAAATTGCATGAAATTGTAGAAAAAACAATAATAATAAAAAATGCCTAAGATAACAAGTTCTTATAATTCCAGCATTCAATAGAAATCAGCATCACCCAGACACAAATTACCAAACTGGGTATTAGCAAGTGGCAACATCTGCTTCATCAACCAGTGAACTATATATTATTCAGAGGCAGACACCCATATGAAGCTGGATGCTGTTCCTCTTTCTTTCCATTTTTGCTCAGCAAAAATATCCATAGCATTTCATTTTCTTCTACATAGTAATAAAGATTTAAATATCTGCTATGCTGCTGTGCCCTGGCCAGGCAACTGAGGATCACACAGAAGACATGCAGCTTTGGTCTCCACGAACAGCTCAGCACCTTACCAGTCTCTCTTCATATTACTTGGGAAGGCTCTAGCAAAGTCTTTCTTTTTCAAATGTATCTTCTATAACTCTACACTGCTGATGATCTGAAGCTGTAGTATACCAGTGACTGGCTCTGGCTCTTCAGACTTTCGCCTTGGTACCCTCAGTTTTCTTCTGTTGTTGTTTTCACCCCTCTTCCTGATGGGAGTGCTCATACTATCTCTTCTCTACCCTCTCCTTGAGTAACAAAAAGATACATTCCAGCATCCTTACCTTTCAAGGTCACTGACCTAGGTGACTTTGCTGTATAGTCAAGTATGTAATTTTCCTGTCTGATAAATAAGAATACACATTGATTTTTTGTTATTTTTATTTATTTTATTATAGCTATTATGATATTGCTTACAGGACAAAACTAATTTTTAAGGGATATAATTTGGAAGTTTTAGTAAACAAATAAAAGGTAAAGGTTATTTCCTCATGGTTTATGATCCTTTATGTGACAATTTTACTGCTTCTTGAGAAACAGTTTTGAGAAAAACAGTGAGGAAAATGAGCCCAAACTGAAAGATTAGGAGAAAAATACTTATGGCCTGAAATACTGAATAAAAATGTGTATCAGATTATTGTGATTTATCTGTAGCATAACTTTTAAAATCCACATCTAATCAGTTCCGAAGTTTAAGACAATGTTCAAGTCATTGTGGGGGGCAGGGGGCATGAGTTCATTGAATTTTAAGAAAAAATGGGGAACTAAAATAGAAAAAAAGTACAAGGAGGGTGGTTAGAGTGGAGGAAAAGGAGTATTTAAGGGCCTTCTGCTGTGGAGGTACATGTGGAGTAGGGATTGGAAGGGGGTTGGAGCAATCCCAGGCACAGCTACAGATTGCGCAAAGAAGAGATTCAGAGCAGCCCTGCAGAGAAGGACTTGTGGGTGGTGGTCGATGAGAAAATAAACATGAGCCAGCTTCAGTGTGCACTGGCAGCCCAGAAAACCAACAGTATCCTGGGCTGCATCAAAAGGAGCGTGACCAGCAGGTCAAAAGAGGCGATCCTGCCCCTCTACTCTGCTCTCGTGAGACCTCACCTGGAGTATTGTGTGCAGTTCTGGTGTCCTCAACATAAAAAGGACATGGAGCTGTTGGAACAACTCCAGAGGAGGCCGCGAGGATGATCACGGGACTGGAGCATCTCCCATACAAAGACAGGCTGAGAAAGTTGGGGCTGTTCAGCCTGGAGAGGAGAAGGCTGCGTGGAGACCTCATAGCAGCCTTCCAGTATCTGAAGGGGGCGTATAGGGATGCTGAGGAGGCACTCTTCATCAGGGACTGTAGTGACAGGACAAGGGGTAATGGGTTCAAACTTAAACAAGAGAGGTTTAGATTGGATCTAAGGAAGAAATTCTTTCCTGTGAGGGTGGTGAGGCACTTGAATGGGTTGCCCAGGGAGGTTGTGAGTGCTCCATCCCTGGAGGTATTCAAGGCCAGGATGGACAAAGCCTTGGGTGGCATGGTTTAGTGTGAGGTGTCCCTGTTTATGGCAGGGGGGTTGGAACTAGATGATCTTAAGGTCCTTTCTAACCCTAACTTTTCTATGATTCTGTAATTCTATGACCATCTCCTACAGAACCCTAGCAGGCTGGAAGTAGGGAAATCCAGGATGAGGATCACAGGGATGGTGTTATGGGGAGTAAAGTGGGGAAATCTAGCACAGGAGAGCCAGGCATACAGGGCACATAAATACCCCTGCTGTGGAGACTACCTTTAGGGGGAATGAGAACAGAAGGCAAAGGAAGCTTTTGTCAGAACAGGGAAATAAGACACACGGGATTGAGAAATGTGGATTCCCACAAGGAATAACTGATATTGTTACACCAGGTCCCTGAAGTGAAGGGGAAGGAGAAGGAGGCACAAACCATAAGACACAGCATTTAGACAAAATAGCCTAAATTGTGCTTACATGAAACTGAGCCGCAATTTGCAGCTACAACTCAGTAATCAGCTCTTGAAGTCACTGTTGACCATTCTCTGAAGTTCTGAGTTCAATATGCAGCAGTAGACAAAGAAGCCAATGAAGCCTTAGGCTTCACTGGGGCAGTGGTTAGGTTTCATTTGGAATGCTGAAGGGCAGAGCTAGAAAAGGTACAGAGAGAGGTGACTCTCATGAGCAAGCAGCTGCTTTGTGAAGGCAGAATAAAAAGGATGGAACTCTAGAACTCTTCAATATGAAGAACTGAAGTATGAGTGGGCGCATGGCTGAGGTTTACAAAATTGGATTGCAGTAGATAAGACAAAAGCGGATGAGAATGATTTGTCACCAAATTCCCCAGTACTATGCAACCTTGGTGAAATTATTGCAAGTGAAAAAGAGATGGAAGTACTTTCCAGCACCCTCAGCTAGACACTGTAGTCTTCTGGAGAGTATCATAGAATCACAGAATCATAGAACAGTTAGGGTTGGAAATGACCTTAAGATCATCTAGTTCCAACCCCCTGCTGAGGTTTTGTAGACAGGCCTCATCAGCAGGTTCAAAAATGTATTGGCAAAACCCATAGGCAACAGATGAGTAAAGAGTGAAAGGGAAGGCTGGGTAGTGCCTGAAGTATCTGGGATCCAAGATCTGTGGATTCTAGGATCAGGCTTATGTACTGTCTCCAGGTAGTATCTTTCTGCCACTGCTGGAGACAGTATACTGAGCTAGACCACATCTGTAACAAATTCTATTGTTGCAAATTACACTACATGTGATCCCAAGGATCATATCCATGCTTTCAACCACAAGTGTGATCTCTGTTAGCTCTAGAGGTAGCTAATGGCATGCTGCTGTGTTATTTAGATTTCAAGGGAAATGCAGCAAAAAGCCTCTTTACATTTGATAAACCAAGATGTTACATAAAAAATCCCACTTTCACTGTTAATATTCATTAAGCATCACTGGCAAAGGCCTTTGGAAGTTTAAAAATAAATAGCTTTCCCTGCACTGGAGTTCACAATGGCCAAAATCTTATCTCACATATAAGCCCTGAATACATAGATACCTTACTAGGGATATTTAGAAGATTTCTAAATAAGAGTCTAACCATATCCCACAGTCCTGGATAAGTGAGTGTTGTTACCACTGCATATCAATTCCATTTGCCACTTGCAGGGCTCCACTACCATATACTACAGAAGAAATGGCCAGTGGACATGAGTGGTTTAAAACCCTTGGATATCCACCCTTTTGAAATCCATTATCTTTCTGGTATCCTTTCTTCTTCCCTGACCATGTCAAACAGCCATATTTGCTTCTAGCAGCTAAGGCTGTGTCAGTGGCAGGCTGAGCAGCAGGTTTTGGTCCATGAGAGGAAACAAATGACAAACCACATATTTTCTATAGCCTCCTGATAGAGGAGTTTGATCAGAGCGAAGCAAAGGGCTTTATCCTGCCATTGCTACATAGAAACTGCACTGACAGCAATGCAAGTGTGGCCCACTGATGAGTCTAAATTCTTTCTTTAAAAAGGTTTTGTATAGAAATAGAATTGTGAGGAGAAATAAAATACAGCTGAATTTCAAAGAATAGGTTTCATATTAATGGGAAAGGAAAACAACCTCATGTACTGACATAGGAAGAATGCAGAATGTGTTCTAACTCAGAACAAGTTCAGCATTTCCAGCATGTCAAATTTGTTGGCCATATTCCCCTCAGACATTTTCTTCACTAATCAATGTTTTTTCCCAGTCAGTCTGCAGTAATCTACTTTTTACTGCCATCTGTGGGCTTTGAAGGCTTTTATCCCCTTAGACATCTGATTTTAAATGTCCATCCCTGACTTCTTTAACTGAGAGTTCTGTCAGGAAGTTGGGGGCTTGGAAGGGAACATTTTACTTTAAGGCTGTGCGTGTGCTGGTCTCAGTAACGTATAGGAAACTTACTCAGCTCGTGCATTACTTTCACACATTATGTAGATTTGCATGTCTGAGGTTAATTTGCTTTGTTTACAAAGACACCAGTAATTGAGCAACATGTTATGAATTCAGTCACAGGCTTATATTACTATGTATGAAGTGTTTCATAAAGATTTTCTTCACACTCTTCAATAATAAACCATAGATCAGTTCCAAACTTCTTTCAACATTTCTGAAGTTGTGCCCCTGTAAATACAGAAAATCATAGCTTTTCTGTTATTTAATTATCAAAGGGCATGCATGTTGCAGTGGCCATTATAAACCCCAAAATAAATAGACAATATGAGATCTTTGATGTGGGAACAAGTGTGTGTTTGGGAGCACTTTGTATCAGGAAGCTGCCGGAAGCATCTGTCTCTCAGAGAGCAGCAGTAAAATCAGAGTGCTATTAGTGCAGCTATTAAAAACAAAAGAGAGAAATGCAGCATGCTACTTTGGGATCAATATTTAACCTAATATGGCCCCTTGATTTTCCTCAGTAATCTCAAACAAGACATATAGTTGTTTACAAAGGAAGATTATGCAAGGTCTCTGCTAGTCAGCAGAGCCAGGCAAGGGCATGCACCGATGTGATTGGGATGTTGGTTGTTTTCTGTAAATCAGTACGAAGACTAGATGTATGCTGAGATCATAGAATCATAGAATAGTTACAGTTGGAAAGGACCTTAAGGTCATCTAGTTCCAACCCCCCTGCCATAAGCAGGGACACCCCACGCTAAACCACGTCACCCAAAGCTTCATCCAACCTGACCTTAAAAACCACCAGGGATGGAGCATTCACAACTTCCCTGGGCAACCCATTCCATCGCCTCACCACCCTCACAGGAAAGAATTTCTTCTCTATATCCAATCTGAACCTCCCCTGTTTAAGTTTGAACCCGTTACTCCTTCATCTATGATTTCATAGAAATCATAAATCCTGTATTGTAAACACTAACAACGCCCCTCTTAAAAAGGGGGACCTCTAATAGCCAACAGAAAAGATGCCATGGGGAAAAGAAAGCAACTGCAAGTTTTCTTAGGAACTAATTAAGAACTTTCCTTCCATGCAATTTCTAGAAAGCAAAGCCATTTGGAAAAAAAACCCAACAAAAAATCCACAAAATGAAACAAACACCCACCCCACTCCCTATCCCCCAAAACTCCACACCAAATAAATAAAATTAAGGTCTTCAGTGGCCTGAAGCTAACAATACCTCACAGATGCTCTTCTAAGGAGAATTAGTTAAATGTTCATAGAAGGAAATCATGTCCGCGTTTGATAGAGCCTTATGAATTTTCAATCAGCTCTGGGAAGCGTGGGTTTTAACCACCTAGAAGACTGGTCCCACCATTTAAAAAACAACCAAACAAACCCCAACAAAACAATACAAACCAATCCCAACTGAAAACTAAAAGGGGAATGTAACTTCTTAAATATTAAATTCCATCTCTGGTCTTCTAACTCTGACATTAAAATGCAAACATGCAGTAAGCCAAAAGGTAAACTGCTTCCAAGCTGGCTTAATAAATAACTGCAAATTTTAAATCAAAGCCACTGGAGAAAATTAGCTTAGTTAAGCCAAGATCTATAACTGTAGCATATGTGCTGTTATATAAAGACATATCGGCTGCCCAAAAATAGCTGGTCAAGGTATGTACTTGAAGCTGCATTTCAGTGCTTGTATTCAGACATCATGCAAGGTTAGCACCCAGCAAAAGCAATATTAAGCAGCATGGAGGACAGTAAAAGCAAGGAGGACACTGAAAGGACCATGAAACATTCATGCGTTGCACAGCTTGCTGATATATTAAGAAAATGAAGGAATCTGGTTACTTAATCGGATGTGCCCCTGAAGTATCGCACTACTGGAATCACTGCAATAAAATTGCTTTGAGGTTGAGGAATTTCATCTTGGGCATAACAAGCAGAATTCCCTTTGCATGTTTTGTGCAGGCTTTAAGAAAAAATACCTAGAATGAAGAGTTAACTACAACTTCTAGTTTTCATAGGTGTCCTTGGGAGTTTATTGACAAAGCACCAAGGTTATGGAAGTTTTACTGTTGATGCTACAGGCAACAACGAAGTGTTTTAGGATCAGGAAGATCAGAGCCCTGCATATCTGGTGTAGGCAGCATAGTAATAACAGCAGCCTACTGTCTGGAGGTAAACAAAAGGAAAGATTGGATTGCAAAACCAACATGGTGACTGTCAAACAATGCAAATATGTCTCAGCTGCTGAAAATTTCTTGTTCAACTCCAGCTTAGTTTGAAGTTAAACTAAAAAAGATTACACCAATAGACAAGCAAATTTTCCAACTGCCATAAAAATGTTAAACAAGCTTCAATAAAAATTAATTTCTTCTATGTTTTGATAGAAATTATGTAACAAAATTCCAAATTAAATAAACAAAAACCAGAAAATAAGTGGATACTTCTAGAAAAAAGAAATCCTAATGTTTACTGAAAAAAAAGAAAAAAAAAATTCATTCATAATTTGATCCTGAAATTTCAGAACCTGTTGCTTTTATTTAAAATATATAATAAAAAAAAAAATAATTCAAAAAGACAAAAGTGAATTATTTCCGCATTTTTAAATTCCGTGATAGAAAGGTGGAAAAATACAGAACTATTTCCTTTATTCAACCCCAGGTTTAAAAGCTTTTTACTCCATATCTGTTTTTTCAACACAGTCCTCACAATAAATTTTCCCATTCTATATTTAACACCTGAACATTATACTGCTTTTTTCTACTGCTGTGAATTTTTGGTTCCCATCATATTTTCTTTGCTGAATGATGCAGAGATAAATGACTGCTCCTAGCAATGCAGCAAACAGCCCACATCTTATTTTTAAGCAATATTTAAGCCAATGCAAACAGGATTCCTGATTGGTTTTCTGTTTGCTGCTTTGTTACAGCATAAACCTGCTGTTTCTCAGCAGGCTGGAAACTTCTGGCATCTTCTGCTTTCAGGTCCTGAATTACAAATAGTTTCTCTTAAAAATGAAGACATTTACAGAAACGAGTAAAAGGGTCGCAGGTGCACATTACTGGCTGTTTTTATTGTGGATTTTCAAAGATTCTGAGTCACAGTCGATATTTTTAGCTGTGCTTTTAACCACTTTTTCTGCTACATTGCCTAAATGGAAATTATTTTAATAGTGGTTTGATCTTGGTGCTCATTTGAATTTAGGTACTTTCTCAAATTTCTTTCAGTACACAGATCTCTAGCTATCTGATTCTTGTACCATTAAGCTTACATCTTCAAAGATGTATTATTTACATGTTCTGCAGCAGAAAGCTCTTTAATTATGTTTTTGGATGTATAATATACAATTGCCAATTGCAATTTTGTAAGTTCCAAAAAGCAGGCTGACAGGGCTGATTGATAGAAAATTCATGAGTTTTCATGAAAGAAATACCTGTGTTACTGTCATCCTTGTACATCTTAAAACATCTGTGCTATTTATTGCTGACTCTGATAAGGGTTTTATACAAGAGGCTGAAGTATAGCTTCTGCTATCATGGGCAAAGTGAATTCCAAATTCTGTGAGATTTTTTAAATTCTTAGAAAAACATCAGTCCATTTTAGATTTGTGTTCAGTCCTTGCTCAATTCTGAGTTCCAAATTCAGGTTGTTATTTTATCTGTAAATGGATGGCCATGGGGGATTACCTCCTGAGTAAGAAAATGGTATGGAACAGTGTTTATGGTATGAAATTTTTCCAGAGTTGCATTTCTACCAGTTCAGTCACTATTTGCCTTAGGAATTTACTGGACGCAGCAGCAATACCTTAAAGCGCTTCACTTTCTAGAAACTGTAAAGGTGTTTCACAGTAAAAGTTTGTAAAAATAAAAAAAAAAAAATGAAACTTTTTACAAAATGTCCAGGTGGACTTAATTATCAAATTAGTTTCATTTTTAAAATGTCAACACTTAAGTGCATTTAGAGGTTTTGTTCCAGTGCTGGGTTTTTTTGCCTTTCCAATATACACAGTTATAGCACAATGAAATATTGCTTTCTCAAAAGAGACATAGGGAATATAGGAAAGAATGGACAGGTGGACTTCAAATATTCATTGCTGGATCTCAATGCTACACTGGGCAGCTTTTATGTGTTCCTGTGCATTTCTTTTGTCTTCTCAAGTTATGATTTTACAGCAAGCTAAACCTGTTCTTTAACTGTAAGAGAACATGTGAATAGAAAAAAAAGTAACACAGATACACAGGCCCTAATAAATAGCACCAGCACTAATTGTAATTGAGAATGCTCATTTTAGATCCTCCTAGAGAGGTATGCAGAAAGGCAAATGCAATAATTCATTTGGGTACAGGATGGCACAGTGCATTCCTAACTGAGTTTGTGAGCATCTATACTGACATTTTCTAGCAGAAGAAAAGTTAGTTGGAGACTAAAGAAAAAGCAAACCTGTCAATTTTTAATAGAAATACAATTCTTTTTTAGTTGTTGGTTTGGTTTTGGTTTTTACTATGTCTATAGTTTTAACATAAATGGGAAGCTGGGGAAACTATCTAGAGAGGAATTTTCCAACAAACCTTTGTAAGGTCCAGGCTTAGCAGTGCTATGCTTTCATATATTTGGAGTAAGAGGAGTGCCTCCTTAGACAATAGTGCTATGCTTTCGTATACTTGGAGTAAGAGGAGTGCCTCCTTAGACAATAAAGTTTCACATCTGAAAAGCATGTGAACAGAAAAAATCCTATCAAAACAAAAAAAAACACAAACCAACCCAGATTGGATGTTTCCAATGGTGATAAGAATTACGAACATAAAAAAATAAAATGCCGTAACTGAGTAATTGAATGGGTTTCTCCCCAAGAAAATTCTCTGCAGGAAAATTATTCTTTTCTTCTGTTTGTAAACACAGTATTGTATAATAGGCTCCTAATTAGTTGGTTTTAGAGTCATCATATGAAGTGAGTTATTCAAAGCTATAAGTATTTAGGCTGACTGAAAGAAAGAATCTTTCAAGATACATATGTTAATATCAGAATGAAAGGTGAATGGCATTCTGCATTTCATTTCTCAGGAGAACCGGATATTTCATTGAAAACTAAGATGGTTCTCTCAGATGAAGGTTATCTGGTCATCTACCATAGGCTACACCAAAGATCTGGCTGCAAGAAATGTCACTTACCATTAAGATAGATACTTCAGGAATAAAACAGGTATCCACATGATGTTGCTTTTACCAATAAGATCTTCTCCTTTAAAACATACCATGTATGGAGAAACTTTGGATACTGGCACTAGGATCCTAGGGTAGATAGCTGCCAACATTGCCATGCCATCAGGGCACTGTAACTCTAATTCTTGTGATTAAGTGCAATGTTATCTAGGGAGATAGTTGCATTCAGGCATCAGAACATTGGTCTACATTACACAGTGTTAAAACACAATTCCATCAGAAATTTGTAGAGGTAAAAACATAATCATGCTGTACATGAAGATAGATAGTCAGTGTAGCTTCACCCATGTCAAATTAACACTTGGGTAGAAACAAACTCAGGGAGGAGGGAAATCCTTTGCTGGCACACACTGTGTCTCCATTCAGCAATGGCTTTCTGTGGGTGTTTGTTTATTTAATTGTTTAATACTGCAGCAGCACAGATTCAGTAGTTATCATATGTAACAAAACTAATGTGTTTTGGTGTCTCCAGATTTTTTTGCAGAAGTGTTTTCTTCAACACTGTTCAAATTCAGTTAATAAATACGACCCAACTTCTATAAAAGCAGCCCATTGTGGAAGACATAATGGAACCCACATCTCTAGATCCAAGCAGGCCCTGAACGCTGGGTGTGAATAATAGTGAAGACCACAGTGAGTACAGATTTAATATCAGCACTTCTTAAATGTAACCTTTAGTGAAAACCAAAATGGAGATTATTACTTTTCTTGTCATTTATTTTCCAACTTTCTCTAAGTATCTTAAGTTCTTGGGCTTTTTATGATATGGTTTCTTAAAATTTCAAAGCAATCCAAGCAAATAGTCCAGAAGCAAAATCCAAAGCCTCATTTCCTATGGATTTCTGTCTGATGTGAATTAATGAATGAGTTTGCAAATGAAACATTTGCTGTCATCTGCAGAATGAGGTGACACTACATTGGCCCCTGCAGTTGAAATATAGTTTTAACATCTCTGTATGCAATATTGAATTGCAGTGACAATGTATATGTCTTGCCATGGAGAACTGGTAAAATAGAGAATACACCTGAAGATAATCTGTAACTCTATTGCTCACCTGAAGATAAAAATGCCCACTGAAGATTTTCAGGGAACCAGAGAGTAAAATGGATAGTTCTTCTTCCATGAATGAAGCCAAAGATGATGGCTTTCAAAGGACTAAGACATCAGATCTTATATGTAACATATTCCACTGTTTATAATCAATGATATTTTACAGATTACTGACAAAAGCCTGGTGTATTTTAAAAATACATTGCACTTTAAGACAACATTTCCCAGTAACAGACTGATGGGCACAGCAAATCTGTTCACTAAACTGATTTGAATTCAGTGCAGTTAGAAAATGCCACTCTGGTGTAGGAAGGTGAATCAGACAAACACTTGATAGAGCGAAGACAAATGCTATATGAGAGGGTATGTCACAGAAAGGACAAGGTCACCTTACTTTTACTTTGCATTTATTTTGACAGCTACCTTTGGTGTATGTGTGCACTTCCTGGTTTCTTTAAAAGTTTTATTAAAAAGCTTCCTTTTAAAGAAGCCTAATTGAAATTAGGCAAAGCTGAGGTACTTGTCAGCAGTTAAGCTGACAAAACGTTTTAGACCTGTAAGCTGCAGCGTACCCGTAACAGCTTAACAGTGGGAAGAAGAATATGGTCACATAAACTGGTTTCACCCTTCCTATGCTGCGCTCAGGCCTATGGCATCTCTCCAGCACAGAAGAACTAGTGGCTGGTAAGTAGAGACTGGGGTACTGATCTAGTAGCTGAAACACAGTCATTATTTAGTCCCTTCACCCACCAACAGATTGTAAGAAGATTTACCTGTCTTAAATGATAGAGAACATGCTATGACCTTGTAAAGCTCCCAAAGTATTATTCTGAGCATCCTGCTCAACAGCCTTTCATGCTGGATACTGGTTAATAGAGATACAATTATTTATTACTATTTTTGACAGTCACAAACCTATGGAGTTGTTTCAGATATTTAGTAATAGGTGTGGCTGAACCTTATTTATAATGGGCATGCTTACAGATATGCATTCTACAGCATTTGAAACTAGCTCAGTAGAGAAAAAATAAGCCAAAGATTTAAAAGGTGTCAGCACAAATTTATTGGGAAAACTTTTAAAATAAACTTAGGGTTCTCAATAAGGAGTGGCTCTGAACTGACACAAAAGAAACAAGCACCACAGCCCTTACTGCACTGAATAGGACCTGCTAGATACAGGAAGTTGCTTTAGAAATTTGTATTTACAGTACACATTATGGAATTTCATTACTATGAAGTATTTCTGTACTTCACAATATCCTTGTAGGATTAAACAGCATTTCCCTGCATTTTTTCTAAGTTTAGAGTTTGAAGTACCGCAAAATGCAGGAAGGCTTCTGATAAGTGTTCATGAAGTAGAAAATCTGGTTCTTAGTAATTGTCATTATGCTACTGCCACATCCTGGCAATGTCCAAACTCTCTAATTACTTAAGGTTTTGATAGTAGGGTTACTTATACCTATCTTTTCTGGCAAGGACCATAGGTATTTTTTCTAGCACTGTAATGATGAGTTTACAAAAATTCTGCCAAGATTTGCAGAAATGGTATTTCTTTTGTTGGGGGAGGGGATGATTTAAAGCCTGAACAGGTTGGGTTTACGCAAGAATACAGCTAGAAGAGAAGGAGATGTTGTCATCTCTCCTGTCTTCAAACATCTTCAGCACTCACCCAGAAATCTACAGTCTAATTGCCTTCTCTTCCTGACAGCCCTTGAATCCCTGTCTCCCACTTCCCTGTAGGGTATCCTGCGATCAGACTCCTGAGTAGTCTAAGGTGAAGTGCTATGTTTGTCTCTTTTGCAGAAGCTGTTTAATTTTGCATGAAATAATCAGCTCAGTGGACTATTCAGTGAAAACATGAACGTCAGTCGCTGCTTTGATGACGATGTTCATCTGGGAAGGGGAATACTCACAGCTAATGAATCCATAAGAATTTCAGATTGAATAAATATTGGAGCAAACTGTGCAACACAAGCTTCTCCCATTCTGCATACATTTATTATCAACAGGTTGGAGATCAAAGCTCACTTTTATTTACTCTCTTCAACATATACCAGACGGGTTTGTAATTATCACTTGCAAGTGGAACAGTCTTGAAGAGGAGTCCTACTAGGGAACAGTGCACTGCCTCTTCTGCTCAGGGAACAATTCTGAGAGGTGGGAAAGAGGGTCCCATCTAATCAGAAAGATTGATGTGCATACAGAGGAGCATTCAGTTGAGACGTTAGGTGTTTCTCATCTCTGGTACTTTAAACAAATTACCTCTTAGCATTTTGGGCTCTACAGATTCTACTTTGCTCTGTCTTCCTAGATCAGGGCTTCAAATTTTATACAATAACCAGGCAACTAAAAGTTTGCAATTTGAGGATTGTCTCATTACCAGCAAGTACAAATAATGCTAAGGAACAAGTCTTTGTGTACTCCAAGAAGTTAATGATGGGTTCAAAACACACAAAGTAGGAGGATCCTAAAGCATGGAAATTAAAACCTCAAAAAACATGATTGAGGATGTGTGACAGATACTTTAATTGTCTTTACTGCATTCTTATAATGGCTTATGAGAAGGTCTACAAAACCTGTTTTGCCTCAGCTTGTTTTCTAGATAAG
This sequence comes from Agapornis roseicollis, assembly GCA_002631895.1. NCBI lineage: Eukaryota > Metazoa > Chordata > Aves > Psittaciformes > Psittacidae > Agapornis > Agapornis roseicollis. The sequence continues at coordinate 1,152 of NDXB01012223.1, read as the reverse complement.
TAACCAGAAGAATAATGGAGGGAAAAGCCTTTTGAAAGGAAAAAAAGATATGGGGACTGAAGGGTCTGAAGCAATTTGTCAGTGGCAGATTATATCCTTTCTTTATTGCAGGACAATCTTCAATAAGATTAATGAGAGAAACAAAACAAGCTTAATAGATAAATCCTGTAGGGATCAGATGTTCACACTATGTATCTACAGTTACCATATAATCTTGTTTGAGTTGATTAGATTTTCTCAGAAACCTGGGTAGAAATGTAGTGAAAGATGGAGCTCTGCACATTACTTCCAAATTAAAGCATAGAGTTGTAGTAAACACAGGTCCTGCTGATTCGTGTGGCTGATGCACATGCAGGAAGCATTAATAACACTGCATTTCAATAAGCTGTCACATTTTTGTGTTGTAATTTGGATGTACCATTTTAGTGGGAGGTTATTCACATGATGTAGAATGAAATAGGAAAGTCTCAAGGTATGTTCTCACACTGTCTAATGAAGCAAATAAAATTTAAGTGTGAAGTTTATCTGAAAAGGATCAGCTGTGTTTTTCTTCTAATGAATATCTATTGCATATTCCCTTTCAGGGCTAGGCAAGATTGGTGTGCTCCCCTTTAAAAAACCATTTATAGGTCGGTTCATGTTTGAGCCTTGTTCCTTTTCTGGAACACAGAAATGTATTCCTTACTGATATTTTAATGGTTCAAATACAGACATTGAGATCTCTGATGTATGAAATGATACAATGGTGGTGTAGTTGAGTTCTGGACAAATGACTGCACAGTTAGTTTTGATATGCTTTTCACTATGTGTTTATTTTGCTGGAGTAAAATAATTTACTCTTTTATGTAAAAAATATAGTTGTCCATAGTTAATCTCTTTTCCTTTGGGAAAAAAAAAAAAAGCCCCAGCTTGATGTTATATGTAGCAGTGGTCATTTATATCTACCAGCAGTAAGGGAGACAAGATTTTGGGTGAGGGTGGGACAAAGACATAATCTGTAACTGTTACTCAGGTAAAGGCTTTTTTATTGTGTCTATTTATATCCTATAAGGAAGATTGCCAAATGCTCTGTCGTGGTTTAAACCCAATCAACCACGCAGCTCATTCACTCACTCAACCCCCCTTCTTGCCCTCCCCTGCTTCCAGAGAGAT
>NDXB01012222.1:142840-153470 GCA_002631895.1 Agapornis roseicollis | reverse complement strand
GTCCTTCAAAGCCATTGTGTGTTTGCATCCTCTTGACACCTTAGTCCCATGTCATGTGGGTCCCTCTTCCCCATGCCCCCACACTCCCTGCTTTTTTTGTCTTCCTCTCACTATGAATGGGAGGGAGAAGAGTTTTTCAGGTGAAGGGAGGAAGCTGTTGCCCTTTCTTCTTCTGTTTGTGTCTCTCTGTCCCCCTGATGGAGTTTTACAGAGGTGTCCATCGTCGTGGCCTCTGCTGACCTCCCGCAAAGCTCCCCTATTCCTGCAGGAGCAAATTCAAGTTATCCCTGAGGCATTTTGCTTTAACGATAAGGAATATTTCTACATGGAGCTTGAGCCTGTGGGGGAAAGGCTTGGAACAGAGACCTGCCTTCAAATCTGCAAGATGGAGTTACCACAAAAATGTCTGTATCCTTAAACAGCATTTGACTATAGCATCAGACAGGTCTGTTTCCCTGCCTCAAGTGTGGGGATGGTAGGCCCTCCTCACTCAAAAAATACCACCAGGGCACAGCAGCCAGCTCTGTCTACCTCAGCAGGGGCAGGCAGGCAACCTGAAATGGGTGTTCATGCCTGAGACCCTGAGGATTCCAATGCCCACTCAAAAATAATTCATAGTTACCAACTGAACGAGCTCATTGGCTTCTCCCATCCGGGCTAAGTCACTGCTTTTCTCAACTTGCTGGCCATCTGCTCTTTTTCCAGTTCACCTCCAGCACAGGGGGAACCCACAGAAGCCAGTCCGTCTCCTAATCCCTGCATCCCTCACTGCCTGTGCCTGGGTCCCTGGCTCCTTGCGAGCTCTCCCAGCATGGTTAATATTGGATGGGAAGCATTTCCCAGGAGCCCTGATTGTGATCAGGATCCCATTGCCATGGGCAACATGGGCATAAGTGCAAAACCAGCTTTCTGCATCATTGGGAAGGATAGGCAAGTGGAGGGATCTTTATCACTGCTTAAGGAGGGAAGATTCTAACTCCAGGGAGCTTCTCCAAAGCATCCTCTTACATAAAGAAGGCTTGAAGACCTTGGCATATATGGTGGGAAATAACATTTACATCTCTCCAGTTGCTAGTCTACTTCAGCCTAAATTTGGGGTTTGGTGACATTTGAGAAGTGAGCAGGCATTATCACGAGTGATGCCAAGCCTTCAAATCATCCAAAAAGCATTACGATCCTCCTTGGTCAACCCTGAAATTGCATAGAAGCCTCTAGAGGTGTTACATAGACACTCAACTACTTGTTGTCTGCTGTCCAAAGGCACCCTCCTGCCTTCTTCCAAGGCCTTGGGGGCCTTCTCCCTCTTTGCCTCCCTCCTAATAGTGTCTGCCATCCGCCTGACTCCTAATTGAGCTAAACCTGTGGAATCCCACCTGATTTTGGTACATTCATACATTTGCCTATGGGCAGGTGACATTCCTGGGTGCTGGTGGCACAGGAGTCATGAAATAGTGAAGGTGGAGATGGAGAAAAGGGTGGACCATCCCCTCTGATGACAGCACACCCACCTGAATTTCTATATCCACCTGTGTGTCTATGTGTAAGGCAGGTGCTTAATCTGCTGTCATATACAATGGTGACATAGTCAATGCAGTAACAGGAGACTAGAGTGCCTTTGTTCCCTAGACCTCCCTGTCCAGCCCTCATTGTCTGCCACAGGAGCATAGATGCCTGCCAGTCATGCAGACCTTTACACAGTGGCTACAAAAAGGCACATCTGTCTCATCTTCAGCTAGATCCCACCCTGGTGTCTGTCTCTCTTGCCTTCATGGACTGCTCCAGGCAGCATTTTCTGAGCATCTCTCATATGTGTTGAGATCACAGAATTAAGCCCGATCCTGGAGGTTACAGCCATATCCACTTACAAGCATGAGTGCTGATGCCTCATTTCACTAGGAGTCCTGCATCTAGAGCATGCACAGCAGAAACCAGAATCAGGCACCTCACAGTGATGTTTGACAATATCACACATCATTAAACACAAAACATCCCTGAAGGCATTCAAGAGGCACGGGAGAGAGGAGCAGGTCAGTGGGAATTTGACTTCATGTTTTTGGCTGAAGTGCCGCAGAATGAATATATATATATATATATAATCTATCTGGGATATTGTTTCCTTGGTGTGTGTAGTGGATTGACCTCAATCCTAGCTTCTTACTCACATCACCTCCTCAACAGGACAGGGGCAAAAAATCAGATGAAAAAGCTCATGAACTGAGATTGGCTCAGAGAGATCACTTACCTATTACGGTCACAGGCAAAACAGGCTAGATTGGGGGAAAATTAATTCAATTTATTGACCATTAAAGCAGATTTTGATGCCTGCCCAAGGTCTCCAGGGTGGTTGTTGTAAGCCCACAGTCCTAGAACATCTCTCGGCCACTCAGGACAAAAAGCATTTCATGGATCTGCTGCTGTAGCATCACTCCTGTGTGTCCTGGGTATTGCAGTTACATCTTGATGGGTGTGCAGGTGCACCTGGGAGAGTCTGGGAATTTGTCTGTATTTGTGCTGTTTTAGCCCTCTGCCTTGATGCCAAAGAAGCTGGACACCAGCACCTGCTTGTGAGTAAACCAACCTGGGCTCGATGCTAGTGATGCTGCTAGATATCTCTCGGCTTCATCTAACCTACTTTGGACACAGCTCCCTCCTTTTTACCACACTGACAGTATGCTCAGATCAGATGGTCTCATGGCAGTTGCTATGAGCAAACTACCTGGCAGGTTTTGAAAACATATGGGGTGAAATTTGTTGCACTAGATGTTGGATATCCACAGTTTAAACACCTACTGCCACTGCAGGCGGCATGTAGGAAGGGATGGGGAATGTCTCAGTGCAATACACCAGACCTGTTTCAGCTGGGTGGTTCAGAAGGAAATGATTTCTGTGCTAAAAGTGCCTATTTCTTTTCCCTGTCTGCTAGGGGAGCCAAGAGTGCTTCACTCCATCATAGGTGACTATCAGAGACTTCTGTAGGAGCAGGCTCAAGGTTGGTGTTAGGGATTTTGTGATCTCCAGCTGATGTAGCTAGTTTGGGCCATGGCATTAATGCTGGCTCACTGAAAGAGTGCTGTCTCCTGTCCTGTGTCTCTGTGCCTCCACCTCCTCACCTCTGCCCCCTGAGCCAGGGAAGGGCAGGCAGGAGAGAGCTGCTTTCCGTGATGGAGAGGTTGTGTGGCCTCACACTCACCCACGGGGCTGATGCCACACCATGCCTGGTGAATTAAGTGGAATAATTGATAAGTCTGCATTAATTTATGAAGTATTATAGCAAAAAGATCAGTTATGTTAATTAAAAAGTTGAAAAAAAAATCAATCTAGGACATACACAGTGCAATAGCATCAATGGATCAAATGTTTTACTTAAGGGGATCTGCTGAGGAGCTATGCCTTGGGCTCCCCTCTCCACTCATCTGCACTTTGAATGATGTATGCTCTTATCTGATGGAGCTTGGGGATTTCCCCCACCTAATTTTAGGCATCTAAAATTAAAGAAGTCTGGGCTGCTGCCCTTGCCCTTACAGGAAAAGGGGAGATCAGGATGCACCTAAGCTGTCCCATTGCATGTTTCCAATCTAAGATGAGAAGGTCTCAGATGAGATACAGACTAACCCCTAAATTTCCACTAACCAGAAAGTCCCTGCAAAGTGCCAGGCTCTAATTTAAGTGCTGCATGTTCCTGGCAGCACACAGGACCAGAAGAGACAGATTCTGTCCCCAGTAGGTGCGTGCTGCTGAAAGCTGCTTTGGAAACAGGAACAGGAGACTTTACTTCTCCCCCCTTTCAAGACTACCTCATATTGGGGTGGCCAGAATACCTGGTTAGGCAGTGAGGAGCATCCACCCATCCATAGAAGCTCACAGGCTCTGCTGCAGACAACAATATGAATCTGGCATCTCAACCCAATGCATTGAACCCCTCTTTGTCTGCAGCTACCCCCTGCCAGCCTCCCCCAGGAGAGCCTGGGGACCTGCTGTGGAGGTGCTGCTGTATGCAACCCAGGCTTTTGAAGTAGATGAGGAAGAAGCAGCTCATCAGGCTGCCCTGGTTTTTGATGGAGAGCCTTTCCCTTCCCGCATTCAGTGGTATGACTAATTACTTCACATGCAGGCTTGCTGCTCTGCATCACTGAGGATTAGCCGGCAGGGAGGCTCCCAGCCTTCTTTCTCAGCACTCACCCTTCAGCCACAACTTCAGCTCTATATTTAACCAAGACGACCCTCTTAGTTCATTAGATGCATCATGGTTTTTTACTACTGGGTTTAGATGAATGCCAGAAAGGCTCACCTATTTTTCTGACCATAAAAGCTTCCCAGCTGAGTCTTGCATCAGCCTGATTTCAATTCCCTTCAAGTAGGGAAGCTCTCTGAAGCACTCTGCCCACCACAAATCTTCGTGAAATGGCTTTTATGAAGCCGCTGTTAAAACTCAGACCATGTCTGTCTAAAAAATTGGTCAGGCTCAGCCATTCTTGCAACGTGGGCAGGAGAAAGCTGGGAGCTGGGGAGCAAAGGGAATTTCTGTGGGTTAAAGGACATGCAGGTGAGATAGCCAGTGTTTTCTACCTACGTTTTGAGACACAGTCTAATAGGGCCTTGTTTATGTCTAAGGTGACTTTATGCTTCCTTTGTGAGTCATCTTCTATATACATACCATACTAATTAGACATATAAATGAAGAGTTAATGATAAAAACCCCCAAAGCTTTGCCATGTACAAATTTCTGGGCTATTGATTTGTTCAAACTGTGAAACTCTATCTCCAAGTGAGGAGCAGTTTTTCCTTTTGGAAAAGTTCAAACTACCATTAAAGCTTCCACAGAAGAGTTATCTCTCGTATGAGCATTTTTTTGAACACAGAAAGAAACTCACTGAAGCTTATGCTTCAGTTTGTTTCATCAAATGCTACTCTAGAACTGATTTCAGCATAAGGATTAGAGATCTGCTTTTAGCCTGAAACCTTGAGGGCAGGGAATTTCAAAGCTCCGAGTGATTTATTTTTCAGGACTGTCATTTCTGGGAGGGAACAAAATACGTGTCACAGGATCTCAACATAATCAATATCTCTTCTTTCTGGTTTATTCATAAATATAACCTTATCTTTCTTAAAGTATATATATGTATATACACAAATGCAAGTCCTTTAGTAAGGCTGCTTTAACAAGGATAAACATCAAAGCACATACCTGTTCAGCCTAACTCAAATCAGCACCTCAGCCAGATCAGAAAGCAATGTGCTCAAGTGGCTGCTGATGCAAAGATATTTGCACAGCATGAGCACTGCAGCTGATGGATGTAGCTTCACTTCCTTCCCTAAAATTACCCTGCTTCCCACGAGTGAAGGATCAAGCTGGAAGAGCTCAGACCAGGTAGTGAAAAGCAAAGGCCAGCTCTGTCACACTGCCCTTGCCCCAGCCCTGCCACCCATCAGTAAAATCCCTAGAGCTAAACCTGCAGTGAGGTATTTCTGGAGATGAAGGATGGGTGAGACTAAAAGTAGCATCGTTCATGCTCCTCCCCACTGCATTTCTCCGTGCAAAATGCTTTTGTTGACCTGCAAACCCCTCTATGCCCTGAAGCATGACATCCGTGAACATACATCCTCTGACACATCACAAAACCTTTATTAGTGTTTATCAGTGACACAGATTACAGGAACCAAAGGCAATTAAATAACATTTAACTTGACCACAGACTCAAGAAATACAAGTCACATTTGGCAAGGCAAACTTCTCAGTACACTGGGTTGCTTAGGTTATTATTACACAGAGAAAGAGGAATTTCCCTTACAAGGTTCTATGTATTCAGGATATTATTATTAATTACTATTGTTTCTTTCAGACTGTTCCTTTGGCAAGAATTCCCATTTTTTAAGCTTTTATTATATAAAAATATAACCAATTTTCATTATGTACAAACATTACATTACACAATGTACAGGTTAAAAACACTACAAAAAAATGGCAGGCCATGGGTGAACCAAAAGAGGAAAAAAACAACCCCTCAATGTAGAAAACATGAAAAAAAATTAAATACTGCACATTTCATAAAAATTACATTAGCTACAAACAATATTTTTTGTTTGCAAATATCAAACAGTACTGATGTGATTGGAAATCTTTCCCAACAACTTCATCTTTAAGGCACATCTTGCATATTTACACGTTCGACACCAGATCTGGTCAATAACTTAAAGGCTCTCAGGAGTGACCTAGTCGTGTGTGCGCAGGGACGTGGGGTACTCAGGTGGAGAGCGCGTTGGGCTAAACCTTCTCAGCTGTGTCCGTCTGAGGACCCAGGTATCTAGTGGAAGGGGCTGGGTAGAGGGGCACCCCGATCTCCTGCAGGTCGGGGAGCCGTGCGGGGCGCGGTGGGGAGAGCAGCGTGATCGTCCGGTCAAAGTCCCTGTGCAGCACTTTCTCATAGACGCTCTGAAGCCCCACTGTTTTGGGCAGCTGGGCTTGGTAAAAGTTGTCCCTGCGCAGGGGATCCCTGGGCAGGGATGTGCTCTTGCAGAAGGTGGAGAGGGGAGCTGAGGGATGGGGAGAGGGGTGCTGGCTAGCTCGGCCACAGGAGGGGCTCCAGCAACGGTCTGAGTGGCCCAGGATCTTGCACTCAGCTGTGCAAGCCCACAGACCTAGAGAGAAAGAGGGAGAGAGAGGAGAAACCTGTCGTTACTGCAGGAATAAATCCACATCATCAGTAATCCTCAGAGCTATCAGTCGCAGGATGATTCAATGCACTAACAGTGGGAGTCAGGAGTGATGCTCTGTGGCACCACAAAACACCCTTGGAAAGGTCATGTCTTTTTGCTAGGAACACTCTTCACAATCCTAACTTTAAGGGAAGCTTTCTGGGGAGAAAAAACTCCAACCCCACAGTACTTCCAGCATCTGCTAATTTGTGCTGGGCACTCAGTGTGGAGAGGAATCAGCATCACATCAAAAGGCAGTTTGAGCCACTCAGAGTCAGATTTCCCCCTCCAGGTGCCCTGCCTAACCACTGTGCCACAGGGATGGGTCCCTCTGTCCACCTTCCTGTCTGCCTGTCCGTCTGAGGGGCTAAGCCCTTACCGTTCTGCATGTGTGTGATGAGATCTTTCTTCAGGGCATCTCCACTGATATCCGAGTCACTGTCATTGAAATCACTGTCGCCTTTGCCACTGTCTTTGCCACTGAACTTCTCTGCCTCTCGGCCGGAGATGGTGTTGAATGAGTGCCCCTTCCAAATGGCCACGGGGGGAGCAGGCTCCTTGCCGTAGCTTGGAGTGGCAGTGAAACCCTGCTGGGGTGAGAGGATCAAAGGAGACAGGAGAAAGGGAAGTGGTGAAGGGTAAATCAACATCAGAGCTGCACCTCCATGATTCACATCCTCCAAGTCACCACACACCACCCCCTCCTCCAGCCCCCTTCCCCTGTAATGGGACCTTACCTCCCCACTCGATCCTCTCAGCCTCTTCTGACCCTCATACAGGCAAGTGCTGTCGCTGCTGCTCTCAGCAGTGGAGATCTCTTCAGCAGCCGGAGAAGGGTCAGGGCTGGTGAAAGAGGTTTTGCTGGGAAAGGTTCGTACCTCAAACATGTTCCCCCTCTGGCTGCTCTCCTCCTGCTGGCCCTTCTCCAGGTGGGAGATGTCTATCTGGTCCTTCAAGGATGAGTTGGTTTTGATCTCATTCCCCTTCTTGCGCCTGTTGCAAGTGGTGGCAATGGTGATGATGGCCACCAGCAGGAGGGTGCAGCTGCCCGCCAGGACAATGATCACAATCAGAGGGATGTCCCACTGCAAAGCCTTTCCTTCCCAGGAGCTGGGCTTGGCTATCTCCTGCATACTGGAAGGAGCAGTGGCAGTCACCAGGAAGTTGACTGTGGCTGTTGTGGCCAGGGGGGGTTTGCCATTGTCTGTCACGGTGAGGATGACCTTGAACAGCTGCCCCAGCTCTTCAGAGAGGTCACCTCTCAGCACGATGTCCCCAGTGCTTGGGTCGATGCTGAAGAGGTCCTGCTGAGGCTCTTCAAGGAAGGCAAAGGTGAGCTCAGCATTGGCCCCATCATCTGCATCTCGAGCTTTGATCTGGGCCACCAGGGAATCACGAGAGGTCTTGCTGGACACTCCAATTTCTGCTGTCCCATTGGTGAGCACTGGGTGGATGATGACAGGAGGGTTGTCATTCTGGTCCACCATCCTCACTTTGACAAGGGTGCTGCTGGACAGCTGGGGGGACCCACCATCAGTGGCCTGGATCCTCAGGTCCAGCTGCTTGAGGATCTCATAGTTGAACGTCCTGAGAGCATAAATGGCCCCGGTGGCGGGGTCCACAGAGACATACGTGGAGATGGGTGCCCCCATGACCTGTGTCTCCAGGAGTCGGTAGGTGACCTTACCATTGTGTCCAAGATCAGGGTCACGGGCTACCACGGTGGTGATGTAGGCACCTGGCGGGTTGTTCTCTGGCACGGCCACCTCGTAGAGGGGCTTGGCAAAGAGCGGTGCGTTGTCATTCTCATCACTCACCCGCACAGTGTACTGGCGGACGGTCTTGAAGGGTGGGGAGCCCAGGTCCTCAGCCACCACAGTGAGGTTGTACTCGGGGATGCGCTCGCGGTCCAGCGCCGCTGTGGTGACAATCATGTAGCTGTCCTCATAGGCTCGCTGCAGGGCAAAGTGGTCGTGCCCACGGAGGCTGCAACGCACCTGCCCGTTGGCACCAGAGTCACGGTCTGAGGCGCTGACGAGGGCCACGAAGCTCTCGCTGGCTGCTGCCTCGCTCACATAGGCCACACCAGCAGCGCTGGCAGCCCCACGGAGGGCACTGATGCTGATGCGCGGCGCATTGTCATTGACATCAGTGAGGCGCACAACGACGGTGCAGGTGGCGGCACGAGGGCTGGTGCCACGGTCCTGGGCTCGCACGTCCAGCTCGTAGGTGCGGGTGCGCTCATAGTCCACAGTGGCCTCCAGGGTGAGGCGGCCTGAGCGTGGGTCGAGGCGGAAGAGCCGCCGCGCCTCAGGGGGCACCTGGCTGCTAAAGGTGTAGATCACCTCACCATTGGGGCCCTCATCAGGGTCAACGGCATCCAGATCGAGCAGCAGGGAGCCGGGCGGTGCATCCTCAGGCAGCTCAACTGTGACAGAGCTCTGGGCAAAGGTGGGGCTGTTGTCATTGGCATCGAGGACACGGACATGCACAGTGGCCGTGCCTGAGCGTGCTGGGCTGCCACCATCCTTGGCCACCAGCTCCAGCGTGTAGGATGGCTGGCGCTCACGGTCCAGCTCCTGGAGCAGCACCAGGTCAGCACAACGTGCCCCATCTGCCCGTGTCTGTGCCTCCACTCCAAAGTGGCTGTTGAGGGAGACTTGGAAGCTTTGGATGGAGTTGGAGCCCACATCCTCATCCACAGCCACCTCCAGAGGGAGGCGAGTGCCAGGTGCGGTGCTCTCTGACACCTCCAGTGTCATCTGGGCACGGGGGAAGCGCGGCGCATTGTCGTTGATGTCACGCACCTCCAGCTCCACGTGCACCAGGCGGTAGCGCTCCCGCCAGCAGCTCACTACATCGAAGGCGAGGACGCACTGGGGGGCCTGCCCACACAGCTGCTCCCGGTCCAGCCCCGCTTCACCAATGCTCAGCTGCCCGTCCTCCTCCCGCACCCGCACCAGCGAGCTGTTGCTGAACTGCCGCATCAGTCGGAAGCTCATTTCCCCTGGCGCCTTCACGGGCATCTCGTCGGCGAGCGTGCCGATCACCGTTCCCGGTGCGCCCTCCTCGTCAGTGCGGTACCTCACCGTCTTGCCGCGGGTCAGGGCCAGCAGGCAGGCGGCGGCCAGCAGCCGCAGCGAGCTTCTCATGGCTCAGCCCGACGGGGCGGTCCGGGGTGGCCGTGCGGGTGTTTGTGTGTGTTGGGGAGCTATGCACGGTACCACGCGCGGCTCCGCGCTCCCTCCACCGCCGTCTGCATCTTTCCGCGCCTCCGCGCCGCCTTTCATAGACGGCGGTATGCAAATGAACGAGCGGCCGAGCCAATAGCAGGCTGCGGCTCCCGGAGACGGGGCGGCTCCCGCGTCCGGCGCGAGCGGGCGCGGGGTGCGGGCGCGGGGCTCTGCCCTTTGTCTTCATCAGTTCTGCTGGGTTTGGGGCTTCCCCCCCCCTTTTTTTCCCCCTCTATCCCCTTTTTCTCCTTTATTTCTTTTATTTTTCCCATTCTTTTCTTCCCTTGCCTCCCGTCTTCTCTCCCTCTCGGGATGCGCGGCAGCGGAGCTGGCGCAGCGCGGAGCAAAACGCGCGACGGGGTTTGTTAATCGTGCCTCAGGTCGGACAGGTGCCGTGGCCTGTCGCCCCTTGTCGTGACATGCCGCCCTGTGGCGTGGCATGTCGCCCCGTGGCGTGTCGCGGCTTGTCGGTGCATGTCGCGGCGTGTCGTGCGGTGGTTGCGCGGATTAGCGGGTTTTTGAGGAGGGGGAGGAGGGTCCCGGCATTCATCTGCGCGGCCGGAGTGGTGTGTTCCTCGCGTGAGAGCCTCTGATCAGCGGCGTTAAGTCGCCTTTCAGGAGGTGTCCCCGCATGCTTTAGTATGCGTGTCACCGCCCGGGTTTCTTAAGCCTGGGGCACAAGCAGGCGAGGAGGGGAAAAAAAA